>WHYT01013098.1:96647-109467 GCA_009806455.1 Tetrax tetrax
CCCGGTCGCCCCCCACCTCTCTGGGGTCCGTTTCTAACACGCGGTAGCGTCAGCTCTTAAAACGGAGCCCGTGCGGCAAAGCTCATCCTTTGGCGGTGGTGTTCAGTGGCCCCAGCCTGGGATTCCCTGTGGGGTTCCCAGGGGTTTTGGGCTGCTTTCCCTGGATTTCTCATCCGTGCTCCGGAACCTGGGATCGTTTGCGCAGGGAATCGGCCGAACGGCCTCCGGTGCAAGCCGGTGTCTGGGCTCTGCCTTCCATCGGCGAGCGGCCGCCGCCTCGCCTCTGCCGTTTGGCCGGGAGCGCCCCGCGGGGAGGGGGGGTTTCCTGACCCCTGATTTCGTGGCCAAGCCAAAGCGAAACTGTTTGTTTACGAGGCTGCGTGTTTTGAGGAATCAAAGTGAAATGAGAAGGAAAAAAACCCCTTTCTCTCCCTCCCCTCCGTTTAAACGCACTCTCGTGTGCCCCGGGAAGGGTTTGATGTCGGTGTTCCTGTGACATCCCCTCTGTGGCGGGGAGCGTAGGGCGCCTTCAGGTACAGTTGCTGTTCCCGCAGGGATTTATTGCTTCAGCGCTGAGGAAGTACTCTGCTGCTTTGTGCCCATTGCAGCCACTCCGGTGTCTGACCGAACGGGGCCGTGCTCGCGCTTTACTCATTGTTTACACAAAAAAGATTGGAGGCAATTTACAGCGGGTAACTCTGATATCAGACTTACTTCTTAATGGGGACAAACATGTCACGCTGCAGACACCCCCGTGATTATCTGATGGCTCTTTGCTGATACAGCTGGTCTTTGTGGCAGGTTTTACATCCTCCTTTTGCGAGTGTGAGGTTTTATATTCACCTTTGTCCCTTTTTTAAAAGAAAAATTCCCCCAGTCATCAGCAGCTGGACGTGAGGAATCTCCGACTGCCGGAGCCTCGAAGCCCTGTCTGTCCCATTTGAAAATGGCAGCTCACAATGTAGGACAGTGCTGCCCCACTCTAGTAAATCTGATGAAACGAGCCCGTTCCCTGCTGAGGTTTGGATCTGCGTGCTGCCTCGGTGCTGTGCAGGGCTGGGGCAACGGTTTGCCTGCCCGGCAGGCGCTGACATCCCCTTCCAGGCACTCTGGAGTGCTTGCTGAAAGACTAGAAGCATCTTCGCCCTCCCAGCCTTGTCGTGCTGATGAATATCTCTTGGGCAGAGCACGAGGGTTGTCTCTCCTTGTTGCGGATCCCAGTATATCGCTTTGTGCTCTGCGAATCCTGATGTAACTGGGGATCTTTGCCTTTCAAGGAGGCTTTGTTCATAGTGTTTGATAAGCCTGATATAAAATAAGCTGGTTTGGTCCTGTCAAAAATATCTCTGGCTCATCTTTCTGTGACTTATTCAAACTGGTTAAAAAGAGATTATTAACTGCCTTTGTTTACTCAGTAACCTGATATAAGTGGCAGCCACCTCCAGAACTTCATTGCAAGCTTCAGACAAGGCTGGAGACTTCCGTCCTCTTAAGAGATATTGATAATAAAATCCTTGAGGTTTCCCTCAGTGCATCTTCCAGGCAGTGGCAGTGCTGGGAGGTGCTATACTGGTGGCTGACTGCAGGACTGGCAGTATTTGGGGCAGGTACTATGATATTTAAGCAACCATGTTAGGTTCCAGGTGATTTGCCTTTGAGTTCTCTTGTCTTGATCTCCTCTAGAGAGTCATCTCATTTTGTTTTGGTTCTTTAACCTGTGGGAAGAGAAGTGGAAGAATATAATTTCTTGTGCAAACCTGTTGTATCAAGATCTTCCGGCACTCTGTTGGCTGGCACAGTGCGACAGCAGCTTCATAGTTGCGTTAAACACCGTGTTTGAAAACAGTTTTAATCTTCATGTCAGTGCAGTTTGGTCCAAACACAAAATTATTCTGCGCTGGGGAATTTGAAGTCATGAAAAATGGCATCATTTATCCCTGCCACTTGTGGGAGCGATGGTAGGAGGGCAGCCGGTGGGGATCTGCTCACTGGCGTTCTGCAGAGCCATGTAATGATTGACCTGGGAGCACAACGTTTGTGACTGGACCTACTTGTTAAATCAAGCAGAATAGCTGGAGAAGTAAGAGAGCTTTCGGGTGCTCAGGCTTTTCTTTAGCTCTGAAGCAGGAAAGAAGTTGAGAAGAATTGCTGAAGTTTAGCTGGGGATCCTAACAACTAACCCCTCCACGAGGAAAGGCGTGTGGGGCCTTTGGAGCAGAGAGAACGCTGTTACTTCCTTGAAGGAGAGGAGCAGCCGGGTGACATGGCTTCAGGTGGTTCAGTGGCTGAGTTAAGTCAGCCAGTTTCCACGTTTCACAGCTTAAAGGATGAGACCTGTGCTTGTTTCAAGAGAGTTAACTCTCTTTTGCTCTGTAGCTTGCAGGAAATAGCCATAAAAAGTGAAGTTTGTGGGCAACTTCTCATTTGTCTCCTCTGTTTCTCGTGCTTACTCATCTTTCACGCTGTATACTCCAGGCTGGTGGAAGCTGGTGCCTTTGTATCACCCCGTTTCACAGCTGCTGTTTTCCTTCCTGCCCTATCCAGGGCACAAACGTGTATCCAAACACACTTCAGCTTTGTTGCAAATTCCCTACTCTTTGTCTATCTATTTTAAACACACTTGCACCATAGCAGGCAAGTTGGGTTGAGCTGCCTTGCCTTGGCTGCACTGCCTAATTAAGTAAAAAATTTTTTTTTTAAAACTGTGGGGAGGTCATTCCCCTTGGAAATCAGACTGACCGTGCAAGCTCTTCAGATGATTATGCAGCTTTCCTGTTCCCGTGCTGTTAAGGGAGTTTCTCTTCCTTGTGTAGTTGTCTCCTGCTGGACTTCAGTCAGGCTGGGACCCCGCCTGGCCTGGATTAAGGGTATCACGCTGCTGCACAGTAGCATCCTGCATTCACTGGCTTGTAAGCTTGTGTCAACAGCCCGTGCCTCCGTGAAACTGGTTAAGCTAAAGCCTCCAAAAGAGTAAGCGGTGAAGTAAAAACCTGTGCCTTGAGTCCTCGCAGCCCTTCTTTCCAGCGTGGCGGTTTGGCTGGTGCTGCCCGTCTTTTACAGCCCTGCCTGGCTGGGGACTTGCACTTCGTCAAGCGGCATCCGAAATCTCATCTGAGATCCCTCAGCCCGAGGTGATTCATGAACTAGTGCAACCTGTTGCGTAGGGAGTGCCTGCTGTCGAGGAGGTGCGTGAGGTAACTCATTAACCGTTCCGTACGCCTCTTGCTCGGCAGAGGGCTGCGCTGAAACCCCGTGGAATGGCTCCAGCGGGTTGCGGAGATGCCAAAAGGCTTTGCAGCGCGTGGACTCGCTCAGCCTCTGCACGCCTCGATTGCGCGTTCTGACCTTGTCGCAGCCTCGATTGCTTCTCACCCCGTTAACCACAAAGTTAAAATGACTGATCTTGAGACACGGGTTCCTGGGAGAGGGAGGGATAAAAAGCCACTTTTAATTTCTTTTTTTTTTTTTTTTTTTTTTTTTTTTTTTTTTTTTTTTTTTTTTTTTTTTTTTTTTTTTTACCCACACCCAGCTATCAGGTTGCCAGGCTGCTCTCACAGCAGGATTTCAGAGCTCAAAAAGTGCCTTGTTTTCTAAGAACTGGGGAGAGAAACATCCAGAGGTCCAAGTCTGGCTGTTAAAGAGGGATCTTTTATGGAAAGTAGTATATATAAAAGAAGAAATAAAAGTAGCTAAGTGCATTGCCGGAGAGGGAAGAAAGGGGTTTTTGGCAGAGATGCTGAGAGCCTTTTTTAAACAATCAGGCTGTTTGCTGGAAACAAGTAGGAGATGCTGTGAGTCCAGGTGAATGCAACTGTTATGCTGGCAGAATTAAAACCTCTGAAAATAGTTGGTGTCACGCCTCCAGCTCAACTTTCCTGGATGTTTTGGCTTTTCAGAGCAATCATTGGCGTCTTAGGTTGCTGGTCCAAGTGTCCTGGGTGGCAGCTGGCACCTGTCAGACAGAAGCACTTGTACCTGGAAGCTCATTTTGTGAGGCTCTACTGTGCTTTGTGGATCCTCGCTCGCTTTGTCGTTCAAGTGAGGTTTGAGAGGTGGTCCTGGGTGTCCAGCAACATTCTATCTGTGTGTCAATGAATCTGTGTCCTGCTTCAGATCTCTGGAAATTAGGAATTAACTTGCTGTAAGTAAGTGGTAGTAGTCTGCAGAAAGGGCTCCTGTGCCAAAAGCTTGTTGTAGTTCTTCAAATATACCTCTTGGGTGAAGAGGAGATTACTTCTGCCCACAAATCTTGTCTTGCTGATAGTCATCTCCTTGGTTATTTAAATTTATTGCCAGCCAAGGCCAGCTGCCTGTGGCAGGGATGCATTTCACCCCATCCTCTTCCCAATCAACAAGTGGATCGAAGGCAGGCAGCATGGATAACATATAAGCTGATGATGACCTGTGTCTGCTGCTGATTTGTCTTTGCTCTCTCCTTTCAGGATCCTTCAGTGACACAGCTCACAAACACTAGCCAAAGTGGCTTGGATGAATTCAACCCCTTTTCTGAGAGCTCCCAGCTGGTAGGTGCCTTTTGTCTTTCCACTTGGTGTATTGGTGGTGGTTTTAGCAGTGTAGAAGGTCCCTTGTTAGGTTAAAAGAAGAAAAAAAAAAAAAGTGGGGCATTTGCAGCTGATTTCCCCATGGACAGTGTAGCTCACTGCATGCGTGGCAAGCTGCAAGCCTCTGCACTGGAGCACTAATAAACTCCCAGCTGGAGCTCTCCACTCACATGGAACAGCTTCTCTCAAACCTACTGCTGGCTCACGGTAAAGCTATATGAAGTGTGAAGGGGAAGATGTTTTGTGGCAGGACGCATCAATATTTATTTGGGCTGGGCGCTGAACTGCTGTGCTGATACCATTGATGGATCGCTACAAGAACTTCATTCTTATTTCCTGGCTGCCACCGCGTGTGAGATGGGAAAAGGAGAACAGGAAACCAGGGTAAAGCAATATTTGCAGTTCAAACAACTTATCCAAATCCCCCTTTGCTTCTCCTTTGCCTAATACCTGTAATCCTCAGGTGCCACTCCCCCAGCGCATTGAGAAACTAACAAACTTTTGAAAATGCAGAATTGCTTCCTGCTAGAGCTGGTTTAGTAGTGCTGAAATGTGAAGCCGTGTGTAATGTTTTGCCTTGTTGCTTGTGCTTTATACACAGACAAATGCAGCACGGACGACACCAGCCACGCAGCCCTCCGGCCACTCGCAGCCCGCTGTCCTGCAGACGTCTGTGGAGCCCACTCCCCAGGTACGGCAACGCCTCGCTGCCGCCTTCCCGAGAGCTGGGCTGCAGAGCGTGAAGGAGCTCCCGTGGGCCTCTGGAGGCATGTGGGAATAGGAGAGGAAGGGGATTCTCTGCGGTTGCAAGTGATCTTTTAAACTTGCAGTTATACCTGCCTTGCAGATATCTGTAAGAAATACATATGTGTAATTTTTTATGCCTTTTTCCCTGTCCCTTTGGTGGCAGAGCTCATTTTGTCTGGTATCCTGTTTGCTCTGGCTTCCTTCTGTAAACACTGAAACGTATCCTGCTAATGCTTTTAGCTTAGTTCTGGTGACTGGTCAGACACGCTCTGTTCCAGGAGCATAAATGCAGTCTAGCCTTATGTTGCAGCACTGCTTAGACTGGCTAGCAAGTACCTGACTGTCAGGACCTCCTCATCCAAAGACCAGAGAAGCTAGGAGAAAGGATCAGTTCTCAGAATAGCGAACAGGTAGAAGAGATGCCTAAGAGGTGTGGCAGACAGGTGTCTTGCTGTTCCTTTGAGCGTCCTCTCCTAGCTGGGAAGGGAATTTTCCTGTAAACCCAGGAGTTGTGCTTACTGCTCTGTTGCAAGGCACTCAGAGCAATGAGGCAAACTGGGAGGTGGGAGAAGCTGCAAGAGGAGCACAGCTTTGCTGAAAAGGGTGGGCGCAGAGGACGGGCAACAGACTGGATAGCCTCTTGAGAGCCCTGTCTTCCCATGGGATAAGAGAGGAACATCTGTGTGGAGTTCTGCACTGATCTTGGTTCTAATCCTCCAGCAGGGAAGGCAGAAAGCCTCAAGGTGTTTCAGATCAGCCTCAAGTGTTCAGCTTTCAAATTGTCCTCAACCCTTGCTACTGAATTGCCTTTGCTTCCGTTCCAGTTTGACCTCTGGTGTGTTTGCTGGTGGTATTGCCACTGCCTCAGTTAGGGAAGGACTTACCTTTTTCTCCCCCTACTTTAGGCTGTGGCTGCGGCAGCACAGGCTGGGCTTCTTCAGCAGCAGGCAGAATTAGAGAGGAAGGCAGCTGAGTTGGAGAAGAAGGAGAGGGAATTGCAGAGTCACGCGGCCAGCATTAATCGTGAGTAGCGCTTCCTGCCCTGCCCGCAATGAGCGTGATGCTCAGGGAAGCCGGGGTTGCTTGCTTTGTCAGGATTTGATGAAGACCCAGCCTGTCCAAGTGTATGAACTATTTTACAAGCCATGTGTCTTTCCTCTAGTCCTTCACAGCTGTGACAACTGTCTTAGGACTGTACCTGTTATCCCATAACTTACAAGGTGGGAAACGAGCTCAAGCATGAGGTGCTGGACACCAGCCCTGGTGGGTCTCTGCCCTCTCAGCAGCTGTACTCAGCCACGTTGAGTTCTTCGGACACCAGTTTCATATCTGTGTCTGAGCTGTTGTGTGATGCTGCCACGTTAAAGCTTTTCATTGAGAGCAAGAAATCTTTTTTTCAGTTTTGAGGCTCTCAACCACAGCAAAACAATATTTTCCCCTCGTCTTGGTTTTAAACGGCTGTATCTGGACTTGTGCTGAGCGGCGATGGTTGCGATGGCCCTTCGGCCGTTGCAGGGGAATTCTGCCTCCCACGGAGAACAGCCCTCAAGCTGGGCTGCCCTGCCTTGCTGCTGCAGCAGAGTTAATGTGTCCCTGCTGTGCTGCCCGCTCAGCCTGCCAAGGCCTAAACTCTCCCAAGGTCTTCACGTCAGTGTGAATGAACGGCTGCTTGCAAATTATGGCGTGCGAATGAATCTGTCAGTGAGAGAAGAGCAAGTGAAGAACCTCTCCTTTCTCCTTTCCACAGCGAGGCAAAACAACTGGCCGCCTCTTCCCAAGAGATGTCCGATCAAGCCGTGTTTTTATCAGGATTTTTCTGCTGACATCCCAGCTGACTACCAGCGGATATGCAAGATGCTGTACTACTTGTGGATGTGTAAGTAACGGCTTGAGCTGCAATAAAAAAATCTTTCTAAGAAGATTCTGTATCAAATGCTGAGCTTTGACCTATAGTAAATTCTGTAGGTGTTGTCTGCAAGGGTAAAATAATGCCTCCCTTCCTTTTTTTTTATGAGGGCAAATGTTAAAGACTCTAAGTTTATGCTTTGGGAATAGCTCGTTTGGGACAGAATTTTGATTGATGCTTAAGGGATACTTTAACAACTCTCCTGAGACTCTGAGAGACAGTGGATAGTGCAGTTAGAATTTGTTGATTTCTGTGCTCTGAAAAGAGTTGAGATTTGGTTGTAAGCAGCAGGATCAGATGAGGTCCTTAGGTTAAGCTCTGTTTTCCTTTCAAGGGAGGGAAGGAAATTAGATGATCCAAAGGCTCCTTAATTTCTGCAGAGCTCCATGTGATCAGCGAGAGATTAGGGATGCTTGGGGAGACTTCTGAGTTTTCCAAGAACTTAGTGATGTTTTTTTCTCTCTCTCCCATCCTGACCAGTGCATTCGATTACCCTGCTCCTAAACCTGCTTGCTTGCCTGGCATGGCCTTAGGTTAAGCTCTGTTTTCCTTTCAAGGGAGGGAAGGAAATTAGATGATCCAAAGGCTCCTTAATTTCTGCAGAGCTCCATGTGATCAGCGAGAGATTAGGGATGCTTGGGGAGACTTCTGAGTTTTCCAAGAACTTAGTGATGTTTTTTTCTCTCTCTCCCATCCTGACCAGTGCATTCGATTACCCTGCTCCTAAACCTGCTTGCTTGCCTGGCATGGTTCACAGTCGAGACGGAAAGAGGAGTAGACTTCGGTCTCTCCATCCTGTGGTTTATTTTATTCACCCCTTGTGCCTTTCTCTGTTGGTACCGACCAATTTACAAGGCTTTCAGGCAAGTACTGTTTTCTTCTGTCACAGGGACGTATGTTTTGGTGGGAGGAACTTTGGTTTTGTCTGTTCTGATCGTATATTGCCTGCAGGGTTTTTCCAGCTCTTTGCATCGTTGAATAGATCAAACCCACTTGTTCCTAAACATGTGAGAAGTATCTGATAGAACTTGATTATGGTAGTTGCTTTTCATCTGGAAGTCCAAGCCTAGGCAATCACAGGGCCTAATTTTTATTAATTTCTGAGAAACTGGTACATTAGTGTGTCGAGTACACTGTGTGTGTTGGGGAAGCTGCCTTCACCCCATCTTGCGTTAGGCAGAATGGTGGTTTTGCGATATGCAGTGGATGTGTTGTAAGCTGTACTGCTGCATGAGTTCCTTCTGAAATCACCTCCCCTTAGTGACTTTCCCTGGGAGGGAGGGGTTCACTGAACTTGTTTCTGTCCTCTTAGAGGAGGCAATCTGTACAGGAATCATGTCCCTGTGTTTCATTCCTGCTAATGTCTCTCCTGCAGGTCTGACAGCTCGTTCAGCTTCTTCGTCTTCTTTTTCATCTTCTTCTGCCAAATAGCAATCTACATCATCCAGGCTGTCGGCATTCCTGGCTGGGGAGACAGGTAAGCTTGGCTTCAGGGGCTGCCATGTCACAGCTCTGCATGAATGCTCTTTCTCACCAGGGCTGTGACTGTCAGAAGCTTTGGGGCCTGTTTCTGACAGCTGTCTGTTCTTTCTCTGTGTTTTTCCTCTGGTACACGGCTTTGGCAGATGCCAGCTGGGCTGCCTCTCTCCTCTGCTCTTCCCATCCTAGTCCCAGCAGAGACACCTACCTTTTCAGACTCTGCTGTGGGCCAGTACCGAAAGGAGTATGAGAAATCTCCCACACCTCCTCTGCTGCCTCCACCCTTGCTTAATCCATACAATACCCCTTCTTGATGCTGAGCCTCTCATATTGGGCACGTCTCTGTTAAAATGTTGGCCATGTGTTCAAATGGAGCCTTCCCTCCCTCATGGAGGCTGTGGCATGGAGGTGAGGGATCTCTGACTCGGAGTCTGGGTACGTCTTAACTCAGTACTGCTGCTAGCAGCCAGATTCTGTCCCCAAACTCTTCCTGAGTTTCTCTGGAGTGTGTTGTTGGTGGGCTATGCTTAAAGAAAAAAATAAGCAGAGAGGGTTTTATCCTCACCCTTTCTTGATGGCGTTGTACAGAAGGGTGAGTCTGGAGTGTGTCCAACAGGCCTCTTCTCAGCAGTTGCCCCCTGCGGTGAAAGCGCCAGCTTTCTTTTTGCCGTGCTGCGTTGGCTGCGGATTAGATGCCTGAGTTACTGTGAACAGTGGAAAGGTTAACAGCTAGTGGTTTTTCTCCTGAGGGGGAGCCTTCAGGTGGTGAGCGCCGTGAAGCTGCTGTCTATTTTTGCCCGCTGCCTGCAGAACCCCTCGTGGGCAAAGCTGTCCTCGTGCTCCCTCCCCTGCTGGCTGGTGCTGCCTTAGTCATGGGGGACTGGGAGGGGACACTCCGTTTCCAGTCTGACTTTGGAGAGCGTGCGTTGAGCTTTCTGCTGTGTTTCCTCGAGCCAGACAGCGCATTTATTTTTGGCTGTAGTGCATGGTGTGCCTTTCCACTTCCTTGTAACGGGTGAGTTGTGCAGCACATCAAATGGGACAGTCTGGCTCACTTGATTCCCTCTCTCCTGGTGGCAGACGGTTTGCTTGGTTTAGCAGTTGGAAAGGTTCCTTTCTTCAGGACCCAGGAGAGTGTTTTGAGTGAGGCATCTTGGCTTTTTCACCCACAGCCAAGCAGTGATAACTCCTAGCATCCTCCCTGCCCCTTCTCTTCAACAACTGCCAGTTTCCTCCTTTCTGTAGCTCTGACTTCATCCCTTCCTTCCTCTCCCAACACTTACATCCCTGGCCAGGCAGAGCTATCATGGTGACACGTAAGCCTAGGCTCCAGATCTGCCAGCCGATCTCTTCCAATTTAGATGTACCAGCCTATCTTTACACTGTTTGGCTGCATTTTAAGGTGTTAATGGAAATTATTTGATTTTTTTTTTTTTTTTTTTATGATGGCTCCAAGGGTATCAATTGCTGCCTAAGGGAGGTGGTCCAGGGGCCAGGGCTGTAATGATTCTCTTGTGTAGAGGTAGATTGCTTCTAAAAATAATAGTGGGAATTCTAGCCCCTAAATGAGTGCCTGGATGAGCTGTGGTTCCCTGTTTCCACAGCCGTTATGTTTGGGTTTGCAATTCCCTGTAAACTTGTCCCCTGCTCTCCTCCCTCGCAGCGGGTGGATCGCGGCACTGTCCGAGCTGCACGGGAACCTGGCTGTGGCTGTTATCATGATGGTGGTGGCAGGATTCTTCACGCTCTGCGCGGTTCTCTCGCTCTTCCTCCTGAAGCAGGTGAGTGGCTCAGAGGCAAGGCGAGGTCTTGGTTGAATCGCAGATCTGCAGGTCAGCTTGCTACCAGAGCGTCCTGGGGTTGCCACCTCCTCTCCTCTGTAGGGATGAGCTTGCTTCTGAAGATGTCATCAGAGCACTGTCAGGTCAAGAGTTTTAGTGAAAGTATTTGTGCTTCCTGCTTCGATGCCAAATCATTTGAACACTTGGGGGGCTTGCAGGTGGGAAAGCAGCCTTTTGGGAGGGAAGGAGAGGCACAGATGCTTCGGCAAGGCACACCATTAGCCATGCGCGTTAGAATAAAGGAGGGTGTAGTAAGGCTTGCTGTGTTGGCTGCTCTCGCTTACATTAAATAGTTCAGAGAAGATGGCCAGCAAAGTCCCAAATGTCACCCTCTTCAGACACATCTAATTTCTTTCACCTCCCTTTAGCTTGAGGCTGCTCAGAGTCAGCTGAGAGCTGCTTTCTCCTCCATTTTTCCTAAATTGTATCTTGAAGGAAATACCTGGTGCTTGGAGTTGCAGACACCTTCAGGTCCTGCGAGTGTCTGTAAGGGCAGGAGTTAAGTGTCCACACCATCACAGTGCAGGGAGAGGAGCTTTTGGTCTGATACCGCCGTTTTGCTGAGAGCTCCATGTTTTACAACAAATGAGGATCTCCTGAGCTCTGCAGCATGATGGGCTGGGTGAGATGGGTGGCTCCAGCCCATCCTCTCTAGCTGCCAAGAGAGCCGCTTAGCCACGAGGCTGAGGGAAAGCAAGCTGGCAAGCAAGGTGCGTGCAGCAAGCCCACAACCGCATGCTGATTTTTCTCCCCCTCTTTCTCATTCCCAGGTGCATTCCCTGTATCGGCGCACGGGAGCCAGTTTCCAGAGGGCCCAGGAAGAGTTTTCCCAAGGCATCCTCACCAACAGGGGCTTCCAGAACGCAGCGGCTGGTGTGGCGTCCTCAGCCGCACAGGGTGCTTTCCGGGGAAACTAGCCCTTCCCGGGGCTGCCTCCCCCTCGCTTCCTCTGCCATCGTCACCCCAACCATTTATTTTTATTTTTTTTTTTTTTTTCCTAAAGATGCACTTTTTGGGAGTACCATGTTAGCTCTGTGATGCCGACTCCAGATGAGAAGAGGTCTGGTTTTTTAGCTTCAGCTGGCCTGCGTTTATGACGATTAGTTTTCCCTGTCTTGTGTGAAGGTGCGGGGAGATAGGGGAGACATTCTCTGAAGCAAATATATTTCTCTATCCAGGATGTACCGAGTGTTTGTCTCTCTTCCTCCCCTTGTCCTGTCTGTAGCGGGAAGGTGAGGGGAAGGAGGTTTTTGATTTTACTCTCTTCTATGGACTTTTGCTCTGAAGAATTTGATTATCTGCTGTTTTGGGGGGTTTTGTAACTTGCATGTAGTTTGTCGTTAATTTTAAGAGCGGAAACTGTACTTTCAATTTATTACACTTACACGATGCTCCATTTTTGACCTCTTAACTGCTGGGCTTCCTGAGAGTCGGAGTGATGTGGCACGAAGGAAAATCTGGGAACAGGGAGGGTTAGAGTGGAGGAGAAACATCTTTCTCCTTGTCTCCCTGTGGCAGATCCCCCCCTCTGCTTTTGCGAGGATCCTGTAGATGATGGCTGGGGGGGCTCCTACGCCCTTTTGCCAGCACCCGTGGCCCCAGGCATGGAGAGGGGATCAGTGGGGGCTGAGTCCTCTGCGTGGCCTTAAACCAGGGGAGGGAGGGGAAAAAGGGGTTTTGTTTGACTTGCTAGCTCTGCTGTTCGGGAGCAGCGGCGGTGAAGAAGCCAGCTCAAACACTGTGTGGTGCCTGCGACATCCTTCTCCGCGTAACCTTGAGAGCCTGCCAGCTGCGAGCGTGAATGAATTTTTCTCCAGGGACAGCTCCTCCCTGCCTTCCTCCTCCCGCGCATTTTTTTTCAGCTGGGAAAGAACTGGTTTGGTGTGTTTTTTAGCTTGGAAAGCTGAAGGGCTGTCCCTGTGGATGTGGATGGGGTGCGGGGGTTGGCGTGCCGCTTGGGGCAAGGTGTGGTGGGGACATTTCCTCCCCGCTCGCTCTCCGTTGATGCGGGAGGGGGTTTTACGTGCAGACCTGACTGCTGTGCTGCCCTTCTCTGTCCCCTCCTGCCCAGGAGGGGGGTGCACTTTGTACCCCATCCTTTGCTGTCAAAGCGTGTGCCGGGCTGGCCTCCCAGCCCCCTCATCTGCAAATCGCCATTTTTACACCCCCTTCCTCCTGTATTGTTATTTCTTTCCCTTGTGTCTGGTCTTTTCCTGTTTAAAAAAAAAAAAAAATTAATAATAAAATGTATATGTGCTCGAAAGGATAGCGTCCTCCTGCGGGGG
>WHYT01013099.1:0-12472 GCA_009806455.1 Tetrax tetrax
CAGTTGGAGCAAGTCCAGAGGAGGGCCACAAAGATGATCAGAGGGCTGGAGCACCTCTCCTATGAGGCCAGGCTGAGAGAGTTGGGGCTGTTCAGCCTGGAGAAGAGGAGGCTCCGGGGAGACCTGATAGCAGCCTTCCAGTACCTCAAGGGGGCCTACAAGAAAGATGGGGAGAGGCTGTTCAGTAGGGCCTGTTGTGATAGGACAAGGGGTAATGGGTTTAAATTAGAAGGAGGTAGGTTTAGATTAGATATTAGAAAAAAAATTTTTTGCAATGCGAGTTGTAGAGCACTGGAACAGGTTGCCCAGAGAGGTGGTGGATGCCCCATCCCTGGAAACGTTCAAGGCCAGGCTGGATGAGGCTCTGAGCAACCTGATCTAGTCAGGGATGTCCCTGCTTCTTGCAGGGTGGTTGGACTAGATGACCTTTGAAGGTCCCTTCCAACTCTAGCCATTCTATGATTCTATGAATGTATAAGAATTAAAAGAGAGTGTAAAATATGTTGTTAACAAATTAATTCAGTCACATTCATATTTAAAGTTTGGTTTTCAAGATTAAAATTGACCTGGTTTTTTTTTCAGTCTTTTTAACATTGCTGGTACAGCAATCTGATTCCCTGTCTGTCACACATATATTTACATTTTACAGTTCCTGATATAGCCACAAATGTACTTGGTTTCTTTGCTTCAGTAACACATTGCTGATTCATGCTCAGCTTGCCTACCAGAAGCCCCAGGTCTTTCTCTGCTTTCTTGCCAGTTGCCCCCCGTCTGTACTGGGTCATGGTATTATCCCATTCCTGGTGCCTTTTTCAAATTACAGTTGCCTTTTTCAAATTACATTAAATTCCTGGTAAGTCATTTCTTCAACCTGACCGGGTCACACTGAATAGCAACTCTGCCCTCCAGTGTATCACCCACAATGTTGGATCATCTGTA
Organism: Tetrax tetrax; assembly: GCA_009806455.1. Classification (NCBI taxonomy): domain Eukaryota; kingdom Metazoa; phylum Chordata; class Aves; order Otidiformes; family Otididae; genus Tetrax; species Tetrax tetrax. The sequence goes on from WHYT01013099.1 coordinate 940, forward strand.
AACTTGCTGAGAGTACCATCCATCTCACTCCAGGTGATTATTAGCAGTGCTGACCACAGGCTGCAAGATGGACTTTGTAGAGCTGATCACAACCCTTAAAGCTCAGCAGTTCAGCCAATTTTCCACCCATCTTTTAGTCCATCAGTTTTCCTGGTCATTCTTTTTGGCATTTTGCCACCCCTATTTGACTCTTGTGTGCTTAAAAATGTGCTACTCCTGTTTTTGGCTCTGAGGAGGTCATTCCTGAAGTCCAACCCACTTTCTTAGTCCCCTTTGTCCTCTAGGGCAGTCTTCCATGGCAATCTGCCATACATATCCCTGAACTAGATAAAATCCATTTTCATAACGAAGAATTGCAATTTCATTATTTGTTTTTCTCACTTCTCCCCATATTTCTCATGACTGTTGAAGCCAAAGTAAAAAGCAAGAGAATAAACACTTGACTAGAGGAAGCAAAAAAAAACCCACATAAAATTTCCATGAAAAATCATCAGACCTATTGAGATCAAAGTTCTAAAAAGCCACACAAATATTTGATCATCATAATAGCAAGACACTTGAAGTAAAAACCTTTCTAGTGTTCATAAAAGTGCTTGTTTAATTAACAGGGAGGAAGAAAACAGGACTGTCTTCCCTTCACACACATGTCCAAGCAAAAATAAGTCTTTGCAATTAAGTAATTATTTAGGGAAAAGATGAAAAATATGATCTTCACTTTTACATAAGTCCTCAGAATAAACATATTGGCTGAACCTGTAGTAAGAAGCCAAGTAAGTGTGAAGCTGCAGCTTTCTTTGCTAGCTGACTACAAGGGTGGTGTAGTTTAGCCCTGCTCAGAAGCAAGCTATGCAGTCTCTCACTCACTCCCTCCACCCTCCAAGGGAATGGAGGAGAGATAAAATAACAAAAAGGCTCAAAGTGCAGCCTCACCAGTGCTGAGTACAGGGGCACAATCACTTCCCTACTCCTGCTGGCCACACTGTTCCTGATGCAAGCCAGGATGCTCTTGGCTTTCTTGGCCACCTGGGCACACTGCTGACTCATGCTCAGCTGCCTGCCAACCAACACGTCCAGGTCCTTTTCCACCAGGCAGCTTTCCAGCCACTCTTCACAAGCCTGTAGCGTTGCATGGGGTTGTTGTGACCCAAGGGCAGGACCCGGCACTAGGCCTTGTTGAACCTCATACAGTTCACCTTGGCCCATCTATCCAGCCTGCCCAGATCCCTCTGCAGAGCCTTCCTACCCTCAAGCAGATTGACACTCCCACTCAGTTTGGTGTCATCTGCAAACTTACTGAGGGACCACTCAATGTCCTCATCCAGATCATTGATGAAAATGTTAAACAAGACCAGCCTCAAAACTGAGCCCTAGGTAACACTGTTTGTGACTGGATGCCAACTGGATTTAACTCCGTTCAGCACAACTTTCTGGACTCGGCCATCCAGCCAGTTTTCAACCCATTGCAGAGTAGATGGGTTAAAAACTTCTCACATTCTTTCCCTGCTCCAGTGTGGAGTCCCTCCCACGGCCTACAGTCCTTAATGAACTGCTCCAGTGTGGGTCTTTTTTTCCATGAGGTGCAGTCCCTCAGAAACAGGTTACCCCAGCATGAGCCCTCCATAGGCCACAGCCTCATCTGGGCATCTGCCTGCCCTTGATGTGAGGCCCTCCACAGGCTGCAGGCGGATCTCTGCTCCTCAGTGGACCTCCATGGGCTGCAGGGGGACAACCTGCTTCACTGTGGTCTTCACCACGGGCCCTCTCTGCCCCCACTTCTGCTTCTTCACTTCTTCCTCTTTTTTTTTTTTTTTTTTTTTTTTTTTTTTTTAATTTTACTTCTTTTTAAATATGTTATGGCAGAGACTTTATCACTGAACATTCTGTCACCAATTGTTTCAGCCCTGGCCAGCAGCGTGTCCGCCTTAGACCCAACCAGGTTCACCAGACCAAAGGGGAAACTTCCTAGCAGCTTCTCACAGAATACTTTTCTATATTTACCTTGTCTGTTTTCCCATGGATAAGGAGCTTGGGTATGTTGATACTTGGATACTGTTTAAAAAAAAAAAAAAGAAGTATCCCATTAAAGAAGGTGTTTTAACCAAATCCTTGTCCTGTACCTTCGTGCATATGCACATACATGTGTATACACAAATACAGTTACTTGAGACGTACTTTACAGTTTTTTAAGGCATTCATGAGATTACATTTCCACATATTTTCCATCTGTATCATCATCCATTTTCAGCTAGGGCTTTTTCTGAGTATCTGAGTGCCAGGCTGAGCCCAGTAATGAGACAGCGTTACGTCTTATGACATATTTTAAATTTAGCTTAGAAAGCAATAGGAAAGAAAAATCCAGGGATAACGGTAAAGAACAGATGAGTAGGAACATCTGTTTTCTCAGTATTAGCTCAAGTTATCCCTTCGTAGTTTTGTGCTGTTACATTACACTATTCTGTACTTACATTTTCATACAGATTTTTTTCTTGCCTTTTTCCTTTACCATCTATCAAATTGTACTATAATATATTTTATTTCATACCACTATCACTAAGGCATGCAATGCTTTGCACAAATGTAGATGATAGAGCACCCGACTTTGCTTAAACCACTATGAAAAAACATTATTTATTCAATCATTTAATCATCATAGAAGGAGGAAGACAATCTTTCTTATTTTCTTTCATACAGCAGAGTTCACCTACAGATGTAGGGATGTTAAAGAATTCTCTGTTGTTTTATAAGATCACTGAGAATTGTCCCCTCTCTCACACAGACTCCATCCTGAAATCATTTACAGCATATCTTATCCTTTTGCTCTTTGGCTCTCATCATTATTGGTTATTAATTGCCAGGGCACTTAGGAATTGAATTATAGCACTCATATATTTCCCTTAGGGTACTGATTATCCACTTCTCTTTCCTCTGATAGCAGTAAAAGACTCTTATGAAATTACTGACTGCCAGCACTGTGTTGTTACTACAGTTGAACAAACTAATATATAAATTCAGTCTAAAATTGCTACAGGAATAGTCTTTTACTTAGAAGGTGTATAATGCAGTCTCTAGATTTGTGGCCCTACTATGACAAACTGACCAAGAGACCCCTTTTATAAACAAATTATTTTTTAAAGCAATTGAGTTTATACCTTTCCAAAACTTAGTAAAAGATTGTCACAGAACCTCCCTGTTGGATAGAAATCTTTTCATCTACAGCCTGAACACATCATGTCCAGGTAGAATCTACAGGTTTTGGCATTACCATTGATACTTGTTGCATGTGGGTCTCTTTCCCTCTTTTCCTTATATAGCCTACTGCTTTGTTACCAGATGTCTGTCACATCCTTCCAGGGAGTAATTTTGCTAGACCTATTGAGTACACAGCTTTTATTCTCTTCCAAGACAGTAGCAGCACTCTTTAAGATGCATTATGTTTAATAGGAGATGCTATTAAGAATATTAGGTTACTGGCCTTGTACAACTTCTGACTGTTGGATTATGTTTGCTCAAAAAGCATGTGCCATTTCAATTTTGTTCAAATACTTACACCCATTCTGCCATAGCAGATTTAAGCTCTGGTGGATCTCATCACAGGCTCATAACATTTTTCTAGTCTTTTTTTTGTCCTCTTCTCAAGTAATGTCTGTCACTTTCTGTTTTGTGCAAGCTGGGATACTGACTTTTTACCTTGAGCAGGAAACATCCTCTTTAGCTTCAGATTTCTGTGTAAGACCTTTAGCTCAGAACTTAACATTGTCTCAATATGAAACACGTGGAGCAGTAATGTGGCTCTTGTTTGCTCTTGTGGTGCCAGTACATTCCATTCCAAATGTGATTTTTGTAACTAGGTCCAAACTGACTTGCCACTAGTAGGTTGTGCCCACTGTGTAATGTGTTAATATGTAATTAATAACGTGAAAACGCAAATTCAGAATTACACAAAGTATTCTGTACTGTCAGGAGCTTCTACAATAGTATTAATGATATCTTTACTGAAAACATATTTCTAGTACCATCTAGTTTGCCTTTCCAAAACCCCTTTTATAATGGGGTGAAGCAGCGATCCTGTATTTGACTAGCATATACAGGCCTTTCTTTCTCAGTCATTTCCAGCAATGGCTTCTAAGTACACAATGAAATAGGAATAGACGTAAGAAATGCAGTCTCAATTCTGATAGATTACCTCCATGCTTCCAAAACACGGATAACAATTTAATCTACCATGATCTGTCTTTAGTAAGTCCCATTACAGTTTATCCAAATTTTCTTCTGAATTACGTAAATAATGAGTCTTCTTTTCAAAAGGTTTTTAGATGTTACCTATTAGTAGAGTCAGATTATGTAATCAGGTTGAATTCACACTATTAGGAAAAGCAACATGTTTCTACTCATAGCCCATGTCTTGAATCGGCCTTTGAGACAGTTAAATATAACCTTGAATATTTTTTTCTGGAAAACATAAGGATATTTTCTGTATAAAATGTCCCATGACTATCACAATCCAGAAGAGAAAATTAGAATCATCTATAGGTCAGAGAGGAAACAGTTGTGAGGGAACAAGAGTGAACCCCATTACAACAGTTACTGACAACTTCTACCCCTTACAAGCAGACAACAGCAGCCTCCAGTCTGAGAACTCTATTAGGAACAAACTTTCATTAATTGTTTTACTAACTAACCTGACTATTTTCAGAAAGTTAAAGTTGCTGTATCCTATAGGTTACCAAAGAGAAATAGCTATTTAAGGGTAGGTCATATCTTTTCAACTCTGTATAGCAATCAACACAGAAGAAATTATGCCCTGAAAGGAATCATAGAAGGTCCTCAGAAGGTCCTTCTGTGTACAAATGTCTGATGGGTTGACCTTGTCTGGACACCAGGTGCCCACCAAAGCTGCTCTATCACTCCCTTCCTCAACTGAATAAGAGAAGAAAAACATGACAAAAGGCTGGTGTGTTGAGATAAGGGCAGGGAGAGATCACTGAGCAATTACCATCAGGGACAAAACAGACTTGTTGCAAATCAAATCAGACTAAGATAATAAGAAATAGCAACAAATCTTAAAATGCCTCCCCTCTTACCACTCTGTTCTTCCCGGGTTCAACTTCACTCTCAAATTCTCTCCCTCCTCCCCCTGAGCAACACAGAGGGATGAGGAAGGGAGGTTGCAGTCAGTTCATCACAGGTTGTCCCTGCCACTCCTTCCTCCTCAGGGGGAGGACTCCTGACACTATTCCCCTGCTCCAGTGTGGGGTCCCTTCCAAGGGGAAACAGTCTTCCATGAATTTCTCCAATGTAATTCCTTCCTACAGGATACAGCTCTTCACGAACTGCTCCAGCGTGAATCTTTTCCACAGGAAACAGTCCTTCAGGAACAGACTGCTCCAGTGTGGGTCCCCTACGGGGTCACAAGTCCTGCCAGCAAACCTGCTCCAGCGTGGTCTCCTCTCTCCACGGGGGCACAGGCTGTGCCAGGAGCCTGCTCCAGCGCCAGCTTCCCATGGGGTCACAGCCTCCTTTGGGCATCCACCTGTCCCAGCGTGGGGTCCTCCACGGGCTGTGGGTGGATCTCTGTTCCTCCCTGGTCCTCCATGGGCTGCAGGGGCACAGCCTGCCTCACCATGGGCTGCACCATGGGCTGCAGGGGAATCTCTGCCAGCATTACTGGCATTACTCCTCTCCCTTCTTCTTCACTGACCTTGGTGTCTGCAGGGCTGTTTCTCTCACATATTTCCTCTCTACAGCTCTTGTTGCAATTGCACAGCAACTTTTTCTCCTTAAATATGTTATCGCAGAGGCGCTACCTCTGTTGCTGATGGGCTCAGCCTTGGTCAGCGGCATGTGCGCCTTGGAGCCAGCTGGCATTGGCTCTACTGGACATGGGAGAAGCTTCTAGCAGCTTCTCACAGAATCCACTCCTGTAGCACCCTCACTATCAAACCTTGCCACGCAAACCCAATACAGAATGACACTCTTCTATTCAGCAGCCCATATCCTCACTCTAGAACATGGAAGACTAAAAGATTGTAGGGTTTTTATCTCTTTACCTTAGTATTTATATATTTTTGCCATACCATACAAATGTTATAGTTTTATTTTGTTATAATAAATTATAACAAAATTATAAGTTATAAATTATTATCTTCTGATAATAGTAGGTTCATTGTATGTGTACTGAAGAGTGATTTTCTTTTCCCCTCTTCTTTGATCACACATTCTCTATCTGAATTGTACATCATCAACCATTTATTTCAATACTTGGTTAGTGACAAGTGAACCCAATAAGATTTATCAGAAGCCGCAATGAGCCACCCTTTTGTGTAAATCCCATTAATCACAATGTCAAGCTGGATAACCATTGTGTCAAATGATAACTTCTGACCTGTCATTATTTTTATCTCTGGATACATGATTAACCCATAAATATTAATATTTAGCCCATAAATATTAATATGTATGAAAATTCCACCTATGTGTAAAATGTTATATATATATCAGAACAATTAGAATGTGTGTCCTCACCAAATTCAAGTATTAGAAACTGATATACGTATCTCTTTGCATTAAAGTGAAAAATGTTGAAGACTCTCCAGAAATACTTTTTCCTAGAAATATTAATTGTACAATTGGTCTAGAAAAAATAGACAATACTTCACCCTTATTGAGTTATTGCCATTTAAGTTTCAACACTTTTTACTATGGATCCATTATTTACCTGCATATTTAAATAATCAACTTTTAATCATTTCATGATGTTTTATTAAAGCTTTTTCTCAGATATAATGGGTTACTTGGTCTTTAGGTTTATCACTGCATATGTTCCCTTTGGAGCATACACTTGATTGAAGTGGCAGTGTGGGAGATTGCCTAAGGCAGAGTCAATGAAATAATTTTCTGAGGTCAGTCTGGTGAACAAAAAGCAACTAAATAGAGTAGATGTCTGATAATAAATATCTGAGTCCCAGTTCCTGGCTTTTCTCAGAAGGGACACAAGACAGCCGTTTGTAAATGTCTGCTTCTAGAAGCAAGATGACTGTGACCACCTTTGGAGGAATTTAGGACAAATTTTTTTTTTCTGTTCTGATCTTCACTTAACATGTATTGGGTTTATGCGTGGTTTTTTTCTTGTTTTGTTTTGTCTTGGTTTTTTTTTTTTTAAATATTCCTTGAAAGTCTCTAAAAGTATGTAGAAAGAGTCTATCTCTTCTGTACCCATGAATTATCCATCAGTATTCCCAGTAGTGTCATGAAACTATTGTGTATCTATTAGAGGAATGAAAAATGTCCATAAATTTAAAAGAACACAGTTCTGAGCTGAAGTCACTAATGGACATTTATTTGCTTTAATATTCATGACACAACTTCTTTCATAAGAACTATGAATGTAAAAATTCCGTACACTAGAGATCATTAAAAGAATCATACATCACAGTTAATTGATAAATGCACACCACAACAAATATAGTTGTCTGGATCAGATTTTACCTTGACATATGGAAAGTAAATTTAGAAGCACTGTTTATTTCACAGAAAGATTTATTTCCTAATGATGAAAGATATATTCTCCATGTCTAATATATTTTTAACAAATAAAAGAACCACAGAATGAAAACCTTGCGTATGATGTATAGTAACTATTATTTGGAGCAGCCTTATGCATAAATAATCAATATTTTAAGGTCTATTTCTATGTATTTGTATCACCATGCTGCCTAATTAATACAACTGTTCTAGGCACTGCACATATAGGTAGTAAAATTCAACCACTTACAGATCCTTTACTCTAAGTAGACAAAATGCATATAGGAGAACTGAAGTCCCAAATGTCTGGATCCAAGCTGCTCACATTTACTTACATAAAATACAAAAGGTCTCTATCAGGAAGACCCAGAGATCACATTATATATCTGTAGATATTGAAAAGATATTGTTTCAAATGTACATGAGATATCTGGATGATGACTGAGGCAGGTATGGCATGACTTGACCTGGCCTCTCTGCTGGTCAGCAATTGCCTCAATGCGTCCAGAATTTCAAAGTATACTTAGAGTCATAACAGTGCCACTGCTTCTGACCGCAATCTTCCTGCTAACTTGAAGGGGAAACAGTAAGGATGGCTGGGCAATTTGGCTAGACAACTGATGAAAAAGCATGCATGGCTATGAATCATACACTGGTAACCTCCATCAGCACTGAGTATAAAAGGAGACAGATAAGAAAAGGAAAACCATTAATCCTATTTATTGTAGAATCATTCTAGCTTTTAGGTTGGAAGGGACCTCTGGAAGTTATCTATCCTAGCTCTCGGCTCTAACCAAGGCTCACATCTAAGTTAGATCATATTGCTCAAAGCCTTGTCCAGTCAAGTCATAAATAGTTTAGAAGACGGAGATACTAAAAGCTCTCTGAACAAGCATGAGGAAAATCTTGTATGGACAAAACCTTGACAAGCTGGAGAGGTGGGCCCTTGCAAACCTCATGCAGTTCAACAAGGACAACTGCAAGGTCCTGCACATGGGTCAGGGGATTATCAAGCACAAGTACAGGGTGGGGGGAGAATGGATGGAGATCAACCCTGAGGAGAAGGACTTGGGAGTGCTGGTGGATGAGCCAAAAATGCATGCTTGCAGCCCAGAAAGCCAACTGCATCCTGGGCTGCACCAAAAGAAGCGTGGTCAGCAAAACAGGGAAGGTGATTCTCTCCCTCTACTCTGCTTTCACGAGACCCCACCTGGAGTACTGCTTCCGGCTCTGGAGCCCCCAATATAAGAAGGACATGGACCTGTTGGAGGGGGTCCAGAGGAGGGTCACAAAGATGATAACAGGGCTGGAGCACCTCTCCTATGAGGACTGGCTGAGAGAGTTGAGGTTGTTCAGCCTGGAGAAGAGAAGGCTCCGGAGACACCTTATAGTGGCCTTTTAGTACCTAGAGAGGGCTTATAAGAAAGATGGGGAGAAACTGTTCAGTAGAACCTGTTGTGATTGGACAAGGGGTAATGGTTGTAAAATAGAAGGAGATAGATTCAGGCTAGACATCAGATTTTTTTTTTTTACAATGAGGGTGGTGGAACACTGGAACCGGTTGCCCAGAGAGGTGGTGGATGCCCCATCCCTGGAAACATTCAAGGCCAGGTTGGATGAGGCTCTGAGGAACCTGATCTAGTTGAAGATGCTCCTTGTGGGGGGGTTGGACTAGATGACTTTTGAAGGTCCCTTCCAAACCAAACTATTCTATAATTCTACAATTCTGTGAAAAATTTTATATTTTTGTCCAGCTTTATTACTGAGTCTAGTAAAATGTACAATAGAATCATAGAAGGCCACCAAATTAGTCAGGCACGATCCGCCTTCAATGAAGCTCTGTTGGCTGTCATCAGTCACCTCCTTGCTTTCCACGTGCTGTAGCATGGTTTCCAGAAGAATCTGCTCCATGACCTTGCCAGGCAGAGAGGTGAGGCTGACTAAGGTGGTAGCTTCTGCAGGAAACTGCTAGAAGTTGCTCGCCTTTGTTCAGTGGACTCGACCAGGCCTAGGGCATACCTGCTGCTGGCCAAAGCTGAGCCAATTTGTAGCACAATGTTCCGTTATAACGTATTTAAGAAGGGGAAAACAGAAAAAAAAAAAAAAAAGAAGATGTGAAGCAGCTGATCAGGGGGAGAGAGGGGGAGGCGTGAGCCTTGTGGGCCTTGCAGGCCTCACCCTCTGGCTTCCCACCGGGCGGCCAACTGGGCCCGACTCGGCCCAGCCCGGCTGCAAGAAGTGGAGAAGAGATGAGATGTGAACGAGATGTAAAAAGACCCTGAGAGGTGTCTGCCAGCCTGTTGTGAAGAATTTTTCTTGTGAGGAACGGCTGCAGACACCGAGGTCACTGAAGAAGGAGGGGGCGGAGTAATGAGGCCTGGCCAAGACTCCCCTGCAGCTTGTGGTGCAGGCTGTACCCCTGCAGCCCATGGAGGTCCACGGAGGAGCAGAGATCCACTTGGAGCCCATGGAGGATCCCACGCTGGGGCAGGTGGATGCTTAAAGGAGGCTGTGGCCCCTGCAGGGCCCACTGGCGCAGCTGTTCTGGAGGGACTGCACCCCATGGAATAGATGACCCATGCCAGAGCAGTTTCATGAACGACTATGGCCCATGGGAGGGACCCCACGAAGGAGCAGAGGATGAATGCGAGGAGTTCTTTCCCTGACGATGAAGCAGCTGCATGAAACAACGTGTGATGAACTGATAGCAACCCCCATTCCCTCTACCCCACTGTGCCGCTCAGGGGGGGAAGGTAGTAGAGATAATATTAAGCTCAGGAAGAAGGAGGGGTGGGGGGAGGTTATCTTGTTCCCTGTCTCATTCTCCTGCTAGTTTTAGAAATAAATGCGTATTTTCTTTCTTTTTTTTTTTCCCCAAAGTCGAGTCTCTTTTTGCCCGTGATGGTAATTTTAAGGATTTCTCCCCATCCTTATCTCAAACCTCAAGCTGTTTTTCCTTATATTATCTCCCCTTATTCTCTTGGAGAGTTGGGGAATGAGAGAGAGACTGTGCAGTCTGGTCCCGATCGGGGCTGAACTACGACATCGGCCTGTACTGGCCCGCGTCCTCCTTGTTTCTCTTTTTTAAAATGGGGCTATGTTACCCCTCTTCTAATCATCAGGAACCTCACCAGGCTGCCATGACTTTTCAAATATGATGGACAGTGGCTTGCCAACTTCATCTACCAGTTCCCTCAGGACCCACGTGTGTATCTTATTGAATCCCATGGACTTGTGCACCTTCAGGTTCCTTACATGCTCCTGAACCTGCTCTTCCAGTATAGTCAGCAATTCTTCATTCTCCCTGTCCCTGCTTTTGCCTTCTGCAACTTGGGTGACATGACTAGAGCACTTATTGGTGAAGACTGAAGCAAAAAAGTCATTAAGTATCTCAGCCTTGTCCATATCCCGGGTAACCAGGTCACCTGTTTCATTTTGGAGAGGGCCTACATCAACCCTGGACTTCCTTTTGTCCCTGATGTACCTATAAAAGCTTTTCTTGTTGCCCTTGATGTCCCTGGCCAGATTAAATTCCATCAGGGCTTTAGCCTTTTTTACCTGATCCCTTGCAGCTCAGACAACCTCTCTGTAATCCTCCCAGGCTACCTGGCCTTGCTTCCACCCTCTGTAGGCTTCCATTTTGTTTTTAAGTTGGTTCAGGAGCTCCTTGTTCATCCACGCAGGCCTCCTGGCATTTTTGTCCTACTTGCTCTTCATCAGGATGCATCACTTCTGAGCTTGGAGGAGGTGCTCCTTGAATATCAACCAACTTTCCTGGGCCCCTCTTCCCTTCAGGGCTGCATCCCATGGTACTTTGCCCAGAAGGCCCTTGAAGAGGCCAAAGTCTGCCCTCCTGAGGTCCAAGGCAGAGAGCTTGCTGTGCAGCCTCCTTGCTGCCCCAAGGATCTTGAACTCCACCATCTCATGGTCACTGCGGCCAAGGCTGCCCTTGAGTTGGCATAGGGGCACTTAAGCTGGGCCCCCGATGAAGCTGACTTACTGGGTGGAGCAA
>WHYT01013100.1:0-27289 GCA_009806455.1 Tetrax tetrax
TTTGTTTGAAGAGAAAATACATCTAGATGATGCAAATGAATCTGACCATTTTGAGGTTGTCTGATTTAGAGGAATTTAATATATACATAAAATTGCTTCTTCTTTATAATACTGCTTTTTTGGAGGATGACTATATTAGCTAAGAATTTTTTTTCTCTGAATTTTTCACTTCAGCTAGTTTTTTAGCATATGGCTTAGCAGTTATAAGCACATTTATTTCTCTGTTTTATCATTTATTTAGGAGAAGGTGGTGGCTTATCCTTTAAACTAAATAAAGTATGAAAAGCCCAAACTGTAGCTATGTATATAGGTGTTATGGGGAACTCTCTATTTTTATGGCTTCCTAAAAACTGTTTTGCATTATATTTGCCTATAAATGTCTCTCTTATACAGCTTTGTTAAATAATAGCTATGGTAATATTAGGTATTTTTCAGTTTGGGATGCAGCAACACCTCATAAAAATAAATAAGTCAGCTCTGCCTCAGCCCCCTAGTGTCTTACACATAATCCTCAAACAAAATAGCATGAGAAACTGTAACATATTTGCTCCTAAGGATTGGTAATTATACTGTGGTTTTTAGGAAGTCACGCCACTTAGTTTGGAAACGCTCCTCTAATTTGATGGGTTGTTCCAGGGAAAATAATAAGACTCTAGTTATCTGCTTATTATTCTTTGATTATATTATAGAATTATGCATATCTTGATTGTGACAGATTATTTCATGTGCTTTACAGAATATTCAATCCACAAACTGGCAGACAATGAGGTTTAAGCCACCTCCTCCAAATTCAGATATTGGCTGGAGAGTGGAATTCAGACCTATGGAGGTAAGGAAGGCGTCAGTATGCACAAAAGCACATTTCCTTTTAAGTGGAAAAGTACCAGCCATTCTGCTGTCCAGTATCAAACCCTTATTGCTTACGCTGTGTTTTCTACCCTCTGAATTGCTAGATGCAAGTGAAGTGGACAGCAGTGTTTAATCAGATACGGACTGTGGGAATGTAACTGACAGGAGAATCCACTGCAGCACAGCAAAGCATGCTAATGGATTTGGGGTGATGGGGAAGGGAATTAGGCTTGTGTTAAAGCAACAGTAAACAAAGCCCTGTTCAGCTTCTAGGGACTGTATTTCTCCAGTACTTTTCCTGGTACTGAACAATTCCACTGTCAGCGTTATGTTTTTCACAGGTGCTTTTATTTTATAGCTGTGTATTTCTGGGCTCCCTGAATTTAATCCCTTTAAAGTGGAAATGTAAAAGTAGTTATACATTGTAATTACACAGAGAGCCTGAAGGTGCAAATTATTAAATAGTCTTTTGAAACGCAGGCATGTTTTGGCATTGGATTAAAGGGTTGAGTTTGTTGAAGTGTGTGCATGCATTGTGCATTTGAAGTCACTGCTGATGATTCCAGCTCGTGCATCGCCATCTCAGCTAGTAGAGTGTGTGTGAATACCAGTACCAACATGAATGTTGGAGTCAAACTGTTTTAAACTCTCCCAGGTATTTACCTACTTCCATGGCTGTGTTCCCACTAAAGCAATTTCATCTCTAATCCTTTCATGTCTAGGTCCAGTTAACAGACTTTGAAAACTCTGCGTATGTTGTGTTTGTGGTATTGCTAACCAGAGTAATTCTGTCATATAAACTGGATTTTCTCATTCCTTTGTCCAAGGTAAGTGCAAAAGATCAGATCAGTTAGCGCTAAATGCAATGTACTTGCATCAAGCCTGATTTTTATCCTCTGCAAGCTAGGAGCTAACATTTGTGCACTTATAGAACACTCATTTTTATCTTTGAGTCAGTTTTCATCTGTACCATTACTTTAAATCAGTTTCAACTCTACAGTATTAAACAAATATTTTACTGCTGTCTCATGGAATTAAGCTTATAGACAAATACTGTGAGAATTTCTGTGGTGCCTTGCAGTGTCTGAATACTGCAGAAATGTTGAAAAATACCGTTGTCACAAGACTGATTTGAGACTATAAAGGGCACTTTTCTGCCACTTTACATAGGGGAAAAATAAGCTGTGGAGGTCAAAATAAAAACTTCAGATATTTATTTTAACATGACCATTGCCTATGTCTTATGTTTTTATTTTCCATTTTGTTTGTATCTGGTGGAGAGGTAAAGGAGGAGTTCAGCATGCTTAGTGTTACACAGTATGTGAGTGAAAACAAATACTGCTGATTCTGGTCACAGCGGTGGCTTCTGTTTAGACAGACCAGCCATGCAAAATGTGGGTTTTTTCCTTAATCTTGTCCTTGCAATTGTTGAACTGTTTTCAGGGAAACTGTCTTTGCACATCTTATTTTTGAGGCATCTGACCAGAAAATGTCTTTTTAAATGAATAGTCCTGCAACATTGTAGGTAACTTTAAAAAAGGTCTTGTAGTACAGAAGACTATTGACAGACTGTATACTAGAAAATACTGTCAGCACTGGCTACAGCACAGCAGTAGTATCCTGCAGCTTTTCTTACTGTTTTTAATTAAAATGGAAAAAATACCGAAGTCCTAAATTAACAATAACCATACCATACAGTTGGTATGATTTCTACAACTATAAATTTTCTTTCTGGTGTCAGGGAGTTCAGACTTCATAAGTAATGCAGCGATGTAGCACTCAGTGCATGATTACATTGTTATTTGGAATTTCTCAAAAGCACAATATTTATAACTAACGAATACCAGTTAAGAGTGAAAAAGAGATCAGGTGCAGAAAGAACCTGAACAGAGCTGAGGGGCTGGGGTACACAAAATTGCTTGAGTTTGCCAAGCAATTTGACAAGTAATGCAACACAGAATTGCACAACCGTTGGTAAGCCTGCTGCTGTCAGGTAAAATAATACGGGTTTATGGGGTTAATCTCGCACTAATCTGTGCTGTCTGATTAAGTGTGATTTTACTCCTGTCAGCTGAGACTGTAGTTCTTTCAAACTTTCAAAACAGCCTGTTGTGTAAAGAGGTTTCATAATATATAGAAGGCAGGAAAACAGACTTCTGAAAACAAAGCTTTGAAAGGTAAGAAGTAAGTGAAGATTTTGCATTGCTCTTAATTAAAGGTCAGACAGAGAGTTCAGCAAATCATATCCCTTCTTCTGAAGACAATACAGTAAAGCTAATGTCCGAAAGCTGTGCGGTGTTAATTCCCTGAGAACGTGCCGATGAAAGAACTTGTACAAAATCTTCTGTCCAGAAAGACAGAGCAATGTGTATGTTGCTTGCAGGGGATATGAGCAGTGCTTTGTAGACTTTTTGAGAAGCCTGCAGTTTAGAACTTATTTACTAGCAATCTATGTTTCTAACTATCTAATAGATGTTTGGATATGGAATAGATATGATTCCCATATAAAGTTACTGTAATTCTGTTTCTGAATACAATTATTACTCCTCTAAAGACTTCAATGATTTTGTTAATAAAAGCAGCAAACTATGGCTAGGGAAATGGCGGGGTTTTTCCTTCTGTACACATTTAAATTGCATCTAAATATGCAAATCAGTCTGCCAGATGGGATGCAACCTGTTAATCACAGCTGTTCCTGTGTTTTCATCCAAACTTAAAGGATTAGCATAGCATGTTCTAATGTAATACCATTACCTTTTCTGCTGGAGACCTAATTTCATAAAATGTTATCTCTTTGTGGTTTTGCCCGGGACCCCTGAAGAATGAAATAAAGCTTACCTCCACAACTTGGCCTCGTGTGACGAAATATAAGAAACAAAGTAGATGTTTCAACTAATGAGATCAATGTGTGAGGGCTTGGGAGAATCCTGATTTTATAAAATGACGCAAATCTCTGACATGCTTCTTTTGCCAGGTGGATGAAAACATGAAGATGGCCCAGAAACGAGATGCTGTCCGGCAGGGAATGTTTTACTTCAGAAAAGATATTTGCAAAGGTATCGCAACAAGCAGTCTGATTAACACTGTTGTGCATGTTCAGTGCATTTCTTGCCTTCTAACCATTTCTTCTTTCCCTTTGTCACCCATGAAGGTGGAAACGTTGTTGTGGATGGATGTGGCTCTACACACAATGGGACAGGCACTGATGCGGAAGAGTACGCCTTAATGAGCATTGATACAATTATCAATGGGAAGGTCGTAGCCTCTTCTGTCTGGAACACACAACTTTCCCCTCCATTCCACCCTCCCAGAAACCAGATCGAGCGTGTTTTATGCTGACTCTGTTCTCTTACACAGGAAGGAGTCTTTCCTGGTTTGATTCCAGTTTTGAATTCCTATCTTGAAAACATGGAAGTGGATGTGGACACAAGGTGCACCATCCTAAACTACCTGAAGCTAATAAAAAAGAGAGCGTCTGGTATGTTTGACACTTTTGGATGTTGATCTTCCTGGCGTTTTTGTACTTAGGCAGTAATTGCACTGTTTTGTAGTTTTCATTTGTGTAAAACTGGTGGCAACTGGTTCGGTGTTGAATCACAGGAGCAAAGGACTGGAGTGCATTCTCTGGCTTAAATCTTGTCTTGTCTAATTCTGGTTATAAATGTTTTGTGATCCATTTTAGAACTTAAATTAGGAATAATTGATACAGTTACAGTACCCTGTAAACTGTAATTGTATCTCCAATCCAAGATTTCTCTTTTCAGCACTACTTACTGCTGCTTTTGCCAGTGTATTGCCCACTTTGTAGAATTTGCACATAGACTAATTCCCTTTGCCTGTCACTGAAGTGTTGCAAGAGTATGTGAGGCTGAGTCTGATTTCCTGGTATTATTGGTGTGACTCCAAACTGTGCTGCTCCAAAGCATTCAGAAGGCTAAATTCTAGTATGCTGCAGCATGGGACCTAGTCCTTAGCTCCCTGATAAGAAAGCCCTTCTGTAAGTAGCAAAACTCCTCCAAGGCAGAGCAAACCAGGCTCTTCCCCACCTTCCCCAAGCTGTAATATTTTTGAAGACAGGTGCTATAATGTCTCTATACTTACCAAAATGCAGCAGTATAATGAGTAAAAATGGAAGCTAAACATCAATTCAGAACTAGGCAGAACTGGAACATGTAGCATAGTCTGCAGCAGCACCTTACTGTGTGCAAATCCCTTGTATGCCTGCCTTGCTGTAAATTGAGCTAGACAGTTAATTTTAGTCTCATAAGTCAAGACATCTTTTTTTTTTTTTCTCCAATGAAATGTATTTGTTGGTTTTAAATTAGAGTTACATTCCGTTTTAATTCTTGAAAATTGCTGTAGAATCTTCTAGGTAAAGATCTTTTTTTAAAGCTGAGGTGGAAATCAGGACTTTATCTTGCCTGGTAATTCAGTAATTTATCACTAGTTTAGAATGGTAACAAGTTCTAAATAATTGCAGCTTTCACTGTAAATGTTCTTTCCTAAGGCTACTTGTGTCTACCAGGCTTTTGTCCCTCAGGTAAAATAGGCAGGGATTTGATGCTTGGCTTAACTGAGGGAGAGAAGAGAAAGTGGCAAGAGGAAAACATATCAGGCATATCAGCCCTCAAAATAGCAATGCTTTCAAAATATTCTGTTTGTTGCTGAGTTTTTTTCCTTCAGGAAAATGCTGTTGAAAAAAAGAAGGAATGCATAAGCCTTTACAGAGGTTTTTTCCAAGAGCTAATAACCTGAGCTTCACTCCCTGCGGCAGATGTTCCCCTTCCAAAGAGCGAGTTTGCTGCTTGGTGTGAAGTCACAGGCATTGCAAAAGTCAGCTTGTATGTTTGTACCTCACTAGGTAGGCAGAGTCTAGGGTTTATATCTTAATTCTGATGAACTGAAGTTATTTTTAAACGATGCTTCATAAGAACCAGAATTCACAGAATAAAAAGTATTAGGTATTGTATTACTGTCCCATGATATTTCTCCATTGTGAACTTTGGATTATTCCATGTTAGTCTCAATCTTGAATCACACGTCCTGAACTGCAGCCTGCCTAGCGTGAGACATGTCCACAAAGAGTGGCCGTTTTTCAGATTTCTCTCCTCAAATGGTGAACACAGATTACTCATGACTTAAAGCCACAGCAGCTAAGGTGCCAGTGTTTCACTTGGCCCTGACATAGTTCATCTGTGCTTCAGTGACATCTTCTCTTGCAGCACAGCTAGCTATTGTCCTCCTGGTCTCCGTCCAGCTGGTGTGTGACTGCCACCACTCAGTCAAAGTGCACATTTCCTAGGCAGGCGGCAGCTGCTGACTGCCACCAAATTTTAATGAAAGCAATATTAAGATAGCAGCATCGAATGATCCTTGTCCTGGCCTGCTCTCCTGGTTCCTGGCTGTCTGCAGTGTAGGCACTTTCTCAGTTCAGGGTCGTGCAGTAATCACGATGCTTGATGACCATTGACAAACGTGTTTTCCATAATCAGTGCCTTACCCTTCGTGAAGCAGTTACGCTTTTGGTCCCCATGAAGTCATACAATAAGAAATGCCACAGTTTTATTATACGCTCTTTGAAAAAATCTAATTCCCATAGTTTTGCAGGCTTAAGTGCTACGTCTTCTAGTTCCCGAATTGTAGGATAGTGCTTCTCTGCTCACTTCTCGTCAACGTTCATGATTTTGCAAACTTCTCAAGTCTATTGCTGCTTCCAAACTTGCGATTCCCTTTGTCTTGTCTCTCCTCACCTGGAAGTTGTCTCACACTTCTTGTCAGTCTGTGGTGCCTTTTTTCGATACTCGTGTTCTTTGAGAGCTGCGTACCGTGTTCAGGATGAAGGTGCTGCAGAGTTACACCAGTACAAAGGATGGGGAGTGACTGGGCTGCCTGACCACGAGGTGTCTGTGTTGCTGTGAACTGGACTGCTCTGCCATCCAACTGCTCTGTAGCTGGATGAATCAACTACAGAGTTGTTTTATACGTATATACTTGTTGCAGAGGAGTCTCTTGGTTTGCCTCAGCCAGATCCTCTGTCAAATGACATGTTTAAGACATCTTGCTGTGCAATATCTGCACTGTCTCACTACAACATCTGAAAGTTTGAAGATTGCACCAGACGAGTGGGTTTTAGATGATCAGTGATACGTCAGCTTAATCACGCCTGCAGTTCAGCCATATTTGTAAAAAATACAGTTTATAAGAATGTGTCTCTTATGGAAGCATGGACTAATCATTAATTGTGCATATGATGCATGGAACTTCAGGTGTCATACTGCTAAATTAGATGTATAAACTGTGAAATTTTACTTTTCCCACAGGAGAATTAATGACAGTTGCTCGATGGATGAGGGAATTTATCGCGCAGCATCCAGACTACAAGCAAGATAGCGTGATAACTGATGAAATGAATTACAGCCTTATTTGGAAATGCAACCAGATCGCACAAGGCCAGGCAGAGTGTCCTGAACTGTTGGGGGCAGGATTTAATAAGAAACAAAGTGGAAACAAAACTGGGTCTTTGGAATGAATGAATGTTTCCGAACTAATAGAAAGTTTAAGCCTTTCAGGAAAGCACTAGCAAAGATACTGTGAATCTGGCACAGTTTCATGGTGTGAAGACCAAAACAGGGATACTGCACTATAAAATGGGCCAATCTGCCTAAATATTCGTTTAAGGCATCCTAAAATGGGCATATTCTTATTGTTAAGGTTTATACAATGTACATGTAAATAGTAAAATATTTTTATGATTAACATCAATGTATTTTAATAACATTGTATCTAAAGTTATTGTGAATTAGCTTGTAACTTTTTTATGCTTATTCTAGAAAGAAAAATTGTCCCGAACAGCTTTGTAAATGTAATGGTACTTGTATATTACATGCATTCCAGCTACTGAATGTTTACTGTATTTTTTTTAACCTGGAATGTGCAAATAGATCTACCTTATTGTGTAACAACAACAAAAAAATACCTTCTGGACCGACCTACCTGAACCATAGATACTTCTTCCTTCCATTTGGGTTTTGAAAGTATGTAAGAACAGATAAATGCACGTGCATCCCATTTGTTAATTTTTACAGCAGTTTCTCAGTTTCCACAAGACCTACATCCACTCGTAAACTGTAAAACTTAGAGGAACAGATTTTTTTTTATTCAGTTAACGGAAGGCTGCCTGTCTGCTGATGCATTGATATTTTTTTTTTCCCCCTCTGAAGTAAATTTCTATGCTGTCGCAGTTCAGAAATTTGCCCGGTGATTTAACAAAAAAGCAGTAACAAGGGAGATGTGAAAGAGAGGAGGAAATGAGAGCTGAACATAAAGCTCTCTACAAAGCAACCAGAGAGGCCTGCTCTGAACTTCAGCACTCCTTAACTGCTTTCTCCCGTGTTGCTGCTGTTCCCACTGTCAACAATGACTGCGGCACAAAACCAAGGCCCTGGCCATTCTGTCTAAAGGTTGGGTTTCTGATTTGTCTTTCATTACTATAAATATTTTTGTCAGCATGTTTATTTCCTGAAAGGTACTTCATGTAGATAGCCGAGGTACCTACCTAGCTGTAGGTATGGACAACTTAATCCCCTCTAGAAAATAGTGATAAAGAAATCATGGAATGCACTAATGCTTTGAAATGGGAGCCAGTGCTGGGAGTGACTGTAAAGTATTTAAAATTTAGCCATTGCAACTGTAAATAAAGAAAAGGGGCCTTTTTGATTTAGCTTCTTAACTGACTTCTAGAAGTGAATTGCATTATGGGTAGCAAAGCTTAATGCAAGCATATATAAATACCTGCGGTGTAATGATTTTTTTAAGAAAGAACTAATGGAGAAACTGCCACTAAGAGGTGCACTAAGAAGCAGCTTTTACGTACTGACATTAGACTTTGTTCTGTGTTCCCAGGTGTGCTTTAGAGAATAAAAAGAATGTTTTTTTCTGCAGTGGTGAATTTGTTTTAATTGAGATGTAGGCACATGTTAATTTTGTTTCTGTAATAAGGAAATAAAAATAAAATTTGCAGTACATGTTGGTCACTTGCATGACTTGAACCCACTTTTTCAGGTTCAAAAAAAGGAGTTGCGTATGTGGCAAGTACAGCTCATCTTACTCCGACTGACTTTGTTCACAGGACTAACGGCAAATGGTCTGCCACCCCTGCAGCAGAGAAATCCTTGCCACTGTCACAGTAGCATCTGTCTGATTGCATGACATCAGGTGCTAGGCTTGGAAGACCTTTAAAAAGAGTTAAAATGCTTTCCTGCTGATACTGCATCA
Organism: Tetrax tetrax; assembly: GCA_009806455.1. Lineage (NCBI taxonomy): Eukaryota > Metazoa > Chordata > Aves > Otidiformes > Otididae > Tetrax > Tetrax tetrax. The sequence continues at coordinate 9,124 of WHYT01013100.1, forward strand.
GCACGTGTCCTTTTCCCCTTTCCATTGACAGTGAATCGCTCTTCTGGCCTAGTAGGTGGCTGCTGTCCTGTAAGTGAGAGCAAATTTCGTCATGATCCCTAAAAGCTGTGACTGGAAGTTGCCCTCATGAGTTTTTTCTGTGCGTGTTTTCAGAAAGGACAAGAGAGATCAAACACAAAGCTGTGGCTTGTTTACTGAGGTGTCCATGGTTGCAGTATCTAAGCAGCTTACGTTCCCTAGTGGAAGAGGGGAGAGCAGGAAGAGCAAAAGCAAGAAAATTTGTGGGTTGGGATAAGGACAGCTTAATAAAGGAAGGAAAGAGAAAAAGAACAAGTGATGCAAAGGCAACCTCTCACCACCCACAAGCAGCCCGATGCTCAGCCCATCTCTGAGCAACAGCCACCCTGGAAGACAAACCCCCCACCTTCTCCTACCCCAGTTTTGTAGCAGAGCACGATGCCTTACGGTATGGGTCAGCTGGGGTCAGCTGTCCTGGCTGTGTCCCCTCCCAACCCCTTGCCCCCCCCAGCCTTGCAGCCAGGTTACTTCACAGTTCCCTCGTCAGTCCTCCTGCAGCCTGCACAGCGTCACCGTGAGCAAGAAGATGGGACGTTGGGTTTCCTCCCTCTGACTACGTATGTTTAATGTTTTCTCTAACAGGATTCACTGAGCTGCAAATTAATTAAGAACTGAATTGCGGCATCCTCAGCACACAGAAGATGAGGTGGGAGCAGGTGCTGGTGGCCCTGGATGTAATCCCCTGGGACAGCCACCTCCTGCCTCCCCTGCTCCTCGGGTGAGGGGAAAGCAGTGCTTAGCCTTTTCTTATGTAAAACATCATATAATCAAAATATTGTACTAATGCAAAATAAATTAAACACCCCACAGCATCATGAGATCGCAAAGTGCTTTGAAATCAGGAAGGAGGAAGGCACAACGAAGTAAAGGGAAATAAAGCAGCTCGTTCAAGGTTACACGGTACCAAGAAGTGAAATTCTCTCTGTAAGCCCTCCTAAAAAATTTTGTCCTTTCCAGAAATGTACTGGAACTATGGGCTGACACTGGCAGAGGTGGTACAAGGATTTGGTACTGGATGAGACCGGATTCAGAGGGCCGCAAGGAGGGGCATGGCTGCTTAAAGCCCAGGCAGGCTACAGCTCCGGGGGCGTGAATGGCAAATTTAGGGCAGGAATCTCCAGTAAAAGCATCTGACCTCAGGATTTCTCTGGTTTTGATCCAGCCCGTTCTCCCTCTTTGTGCAGTGCTCCCTATACATCGGTATAACTGCGATGGGAATTTTCATTGCTTTTTCCCATCACTTCATTTAGGAAAAAAAATTAAAGTGTTAACTGTATTTTCTTTTGAGGGCCACAACAATTTCTATGTGTACTGGTTAAAAAAAAAAAGCTCAGTGAATCTCAGTTCCTTGCCACAGCGTTACCTTTACTGACTGCTGCAGGCAGATACGGAGATCTCCCAGTCCCCCCAGGTTTTGGCGTGCGGGTGCTTGCCCTTGGTGCCTTTGGGCAGCAGTTCCTGCAGCCACTGAGCAAAGCCCTGGAGATGGCGGCAGCAGAGCTCGTACCTCTCTCTCTGTGGGTGCTAAACCCCACAGAACTCTGCTCTGCTGTGCTCTTCCTCAGGTTCTTGAACTTTAACGTGACTCCTGATGTTTTTATTAAATGAAAGCTGCAACGTCCCAAGCTCCTGGTCCCAGACCAGGTCTGCTCATGCAGAGAGTCAGGCTGAGCACTGCCGTGGGCTTCTCCTCCAGGTGCTCATGCATCATTTTGGCTGTGATTCTGTCAGGGCTGCGGTGTCACCAGCCACAGCTGAGATGCTGCTCCCTGTACTTCACAAACACTCCTCCTTTTCCAGATATCTCTGTGATTTGGTGGCAGCACAGCCCAGCTTTTCCAAAAGCAGTTAGCGACATTTCCCAGCCTGCCTCAGAGACCTGGCTTCCCACATGGTTTCCCTAATAAACCTTGAAACTGCACAAGAAAAAATATGTTTCATTTAGAAATCTGCAATTTGTTCCTACTATTTATTAGAGAACCTACTGAAGTTAATGCAAACTTCCTCCTTTTCTCCTACATACATTTGCATGCAATATAACATTTGCACTGCTGTGCTCTAGTGAACATCTCTCATCCCAGGGACAATTTCTTGGTCTCTTTGAGGTGGCCACTACATTTAGCGTTTATCGCTGGGTTCCTTCTGAGCTTGAGGAGAACAGCAGCAGGTATGCCAGTAGAGCTCTGATAAACTTCTGTGGACACTGGGAAGCCCGTGATCCCCCAACTCGCTGTTTTGTAGCTAGTAACACTCTGCAGACCCTAGTAAAAAAGAAACCAGGATTTAAAGTGGGAACACCAGATTTAACAACTGTCCCCTGGAGTACGATTCTCCTAGAAAGGAGAATCTCCTTTTTAGAAGATTTGCCTAGAAAGGTGAAGTCAGGAAGGCTTTGCAGGCTTCAGGGCTCTCTGTCCATTCCCTCTCGGGTAGGAGGTTTCATGCTGTAAAGCAATGGGAAAGTAAATGCCAAGCTCCTACAGCCTGCTTAGCTGTAGTTTTTTTCTTAGTCTAACAGGCTAACTGTTAATTTAGCCCTTGAATTTGGTTATCCATCTCAAAGATATTCCAGAAACGACTCCTGCTACATGACCTGAAGGGAAAGCTGTAATCATGCTGGCAGCAAGAAGGCAAAAGTGACCCCAGGGAAGCAAAGCGAGGGTAATACCCAGAGATATGTTGTGCTCAAAAATCACAAATGAAAGTGTTGGTGCATGATGGCTCCTTGTTATTGACTTCCAAGAGTTTGTGTTCTGGCTGGAAAAATGTTAGTTGATAAAATATTTAAGCAACAACAACTGTTCCTACTCTGGAGAAAGTCCGAGCTCCTATTAGATGCAATTAGATCAAAAGAAAGTAGGTTTTTATGAGGATGACAGTACAGATTTTGATGAAGGCATCTTGAAGTGTGCCTTGTTATCTGGCTGCAGGCAATGCACATGGAAGAAAGGAGTTGCTCCATTTATCTTGCTCTGGCAGGTCATGTTCGGAAGAAGAGGCTGGGGGTAGCGGGGAAGAAAGCGTAATGGAGCGAAGCCTATTAACGTCAAGTCTCTGAAAATTCCCGCTTTCTACTCACCCTTTGATTTGCACTGGGGAAGCAGCTCTGCCAAGATGACCTCAAGCTCTCCAACACTTTTCAGTTAGGTTTATTCTTTCCCTTAAACTACTTACTAGGCTGGACTATACGCCTTCCCGTCCATTCCCATCCGTGCATGCACAGGCAGCACTGGGCATCTAATCCCTGCCAGCTTACTCACAACATGGGCATTCAGAGGCCAAGAACTGGCAGTGTTTTTCTTGGCAGTGTAAGGGACTGGGACTCCTTGCCCAGAGACCATCACACAGCTGCCTAGTGAAAAACAGGAAAACCTTCCGAAGAAAACCCTCCAAACCTCTCCGCCAAGTGGAAACAAGGCTCAACATCACCCACGTTTCATACCCTTCGCCCCACCCTGCAGCGTTCCTGCGTGTTACTCATCCCTCTGGCATCAGCTACAGCGTGGCTCATTTTACAGAGCAGCAGGACAGATCGCCAGGGATGATACTGGAGGGAGGCCGAGCTCCAGACGCCCTCTGATTTTGGTGAGCAGGACATGCGGCTGTGCAATACTTTGTCTCAGACATAAACGGGACTACTGAGCATAAACCACTTTTGCCTGTAATTTCTCACCCCGGCAGGGTGAACCAGAGCGATGCGATACAAACTCTGACGTGATCCCTGAGCTACGACAGTGTTAACATCGCCCGCGAAGCAAAATAACCCCGGAACGGAGAGTGGAGCACCAGACAAAGTCCTCCTGGTGAGTGCTCATGGCACAAGCACGGATGAGGCTGGGAAAAGCTCATTGCTAAGCCCAGGGCCAGCCCTAGGTGGCCTCCTAAGTTAAGAGGCAACGCAGTGAGCCAGAGAGAGAAAATAACTGGGGAATAAAGAGGAAAAGGAGCCAGAGCCACGAGGGTATTTCAGGTCCAAATCCTCTGTGGATTTTTGACTCATGGGCTTAGCCCCAGCCTGTGCAACTGGTGCAACCCTCTCACATCCCACTGTCCCAGTGGGGTTCTCAGCTACGGTGCGTCCGTAACCCTTGCTTGTCATTTTCCCCCCATGGAAGGGGCAGAGGGGAGCTGAGGCCGGTGGCGGGGCTGCCTGGGAACGCTTTCGGACACGATGCATCCTGAACAGCCATGGCAGGTGAACAGGGGAATCCCTCTTTCAAATGCTGTTAGGTCTTGCTCTTAAAATAATCACTTCTAGACAACAAACTTCATGCACCATTTTAAAAAACTGTGTCTGGGCCTCCTCAGAGAATGGCACAAAATAAGATATTACAGATTTCTGTCTTTTCCCCTTTACTCAGGGCTCAGCCAGACTAGCAGAAATCCCACTGTTTCTTCTGGGTGAGGGACGGGGTCGTTTCCAGAGGCGCGTGTGGAAAGTGGAGCTCCGGGAGGGAGCATCCATGAGCTCCTGGAAACTCATTCCGACTTTCCACTTCCCAGTCATCCCAGCACACGTGGCGGTGTTGGTATTTGCCCATTCCCACTCAGGCCACAAGGGTTTGAAGACACAACATGGAGAAGAGGGGAGAGGGCAGTCCTGCAGCCCACTTCGGTTCCTCCAACTTGACTCCGGCTTCCAGCAACATGGCCTGTTTGACCTTGCCATGAACTGATAAAATGTGATGCTTGCCCTGAATCCAAACCCAGCACTAGGAAAAGACGTTATTTCTCATCCAGCCTTGGAAAAGCAAAATCCCCGCAACAGAAAGGAAACTCAGAACACTCACACTGTGCGACAAGAATATCCTGGGAAAAGCTCTGAGGGCTGCTGTGTTTCTTGTTGGCTGCCTTGTGTGCTTGTGTGTTTCTACAAAGCTTTGTAATGGTTATCAAGATATACCAGGGCAAGCTGTTCTCTGGGGGAGAGGAATGCCTCACCAGCCAGGACATCAGCGGAGCTGGTTTCTGTGTCCAGCCCTGCTTCCCTCCCAAAAGGGAGGTTTTATCTCTCTTTTGTCCTGACACAGCCAATGGGGTTTTGTAGTGTGAAAAATTTGGTGCCAAACACGTTTGCTGTTGCCATGACATGCTAAAATACCTCAGGGTTAGATCCTCCTGTTGATGTACACAACCAGAGGCCTGACGCTGGCCTAGAAGAGCCAGCGGGATGATGTGCTGTGGTGAGTCTGCTGCTTTAACTGCAATTAAAGTAAAAAGCATTTTGATCGATTTTATCATCAAACTGCTCTGACTTTACAACATTTCCTCAGCTGTGCTTGGAGTTTGAGAGAGATGACATAGTGAGAACCTCGCACACCCTTTTCCTATCTTCTATCACAAACAAATGCAGAGCATCTATAAATTTGATCTGTATTTTCTTGTAAACAACTTTTACTGGTGGTACTCACTGGCAGTAAGGACTTAAAATCAACCAGCTTTTTGCTTATCTGATACCTACCATGAAAAATCCTCTGTAGGCTGTGTCCTGGGGCACTACAGGTGGCACGTGCCTCCCAGGGGACATCACAGACAGCGATGAAATCACTAAATACTCATGCTGTGTCTTCATGGCCTCCGTCCACTTGGAGATCAGCTGCTATGACAGGCCCTACAACAGGAGCTGGTGATTAGAAGTGACTTTTAAAAGCTCTTTTGGTGGGGTAGGAAACACTGATATAACACCAAGTTGCCAGTTTTGTGGCCTGCCTGATAATTTCCATCTGAACAGGAATGAGAAAAAAATCGGAATTCCTGTGTACCCAGAAATCCCAGCTGTTATGTCCTAGCTCTGCCCTCCTCAAGAAGCAAAGCTGAATCTAGTTGAGAGGAACTGCAAAGACGGCTTTCAGAGAAAAAAAAGGCTAGTTTCATCATCACTTCCCTCTTTGCCAGCCTTACTGTCTCCTTCAGGACCCACTCCCCCAATCTCCCTCTCTTTCCCCAGGTAGAACATCTCCATGGTTGAGTCTCCTGTCCAAATGCTTCTTTTGGAAGTCTTCAGTCTCCTGATTTTACCCTGCCTGCCTACCTCTCTGCTGCTGCACGCCAGCAACTCCACACCCTAAGGATGCAAAGTGGGAGGCTGTGCCTGCTGCCCATTGCCCAGGTGGTGGAAGAGACAGAAAAACCTGTGTAGCCACAGGCATAAGCCGCCCAATACTCTTCTTAAAATGTCTCATTACTTGTCATTGTGAAGGAAGGCACTACAAGACTTAGGCAGCCTGGACATGGGGACCAAGTGCCCAGATACAAGCCTATGTGTGGCTTTTTTGTCCATGGTTAATCGGAAAGAAAAGGGGGGAAGAAGGAAAATAGGGAAATGCTGAAGAGCTCCAGTTTGGCCAAGCTTAGCTTATCTAACAGCTAATCTCAAAGAAGCAAGCTGAGATTTCAATGTGGGCAGAAGGAGGCAGGTTTGGCACAGAGAGTGAGCAGTAAATTGTCTACAAGGAGACAGGTAAATTAAATTCTTCTTTTATCCAGAGACAGGAGAACAGACGGCAGAAATGGAGACCTGCAGGCCATATAAGAGAGGTGGGAAGATGAAGACAACCCACCAAAGGCAACCTGATAAGGTGAGGAGACAGTCAGAATTCAAAAGTGAACAAAACAGGAGAAAACCAAGGAAGATTAGATAGAAGGGAGAGCTCAGCAGCGTCTGTGAAGCCTGATGGTCCAAGGGAGATAAGGCTTGGGATGGAAGGCCTTTTTGTTTGCAAAACTTTACCTTAAAAATAATTAAAAAAAAAAAAATCTCCTCTAATTTTGAGCCACTCCTTGCAATGGAGACATCCTCAAACGATTGCCAAGGAATGCTTTCGTATTTTTACCTTGTTAGCTTTGGCACACAGCGAGGCAGGCAGGAACTCCTCTGCATCTGGCTGTCATGGAACCGGTTTTGGACATGCGACTGGTAACACTTTTCCAGAAATCCCTTCTTCCCAAGAAAAGCTGAGATTTCCATCCTGCCTCTGCTTCTTTCTGTGTGGCAGATAGAAATTGAAAAGGAATGAAGCATTTCTGGAGTAAAACAGTACTTTTACGGGGAAAATGGGCTGCTGGCCATGCCTCAGTCGAAACGTCAGGACCTGGTGCTTAGGAAAGCGAGCTTCTTACAGGTGAGGCTGGAGGGCAGCTGGGTCCAACATGACCAATGCAGCACTGCTATGATGGCTGTGTGTCCTGCAGCCATGGGCTGGCAGCTGAAGCCTTATGTCACTCTTGGTGGCAATCCTAATGGCTTTTGCATGCTAACAGCAATTTTTTATCTAGATCAGGAGTGATGGAAGCCCATTTATGTCAACTTTCTTTTCAAGATGGGTTGAGGCATCGGGCCCTTGCTCATTTGTTGTCTTCTACAAGGGTCTAAGCTCCGGACTCCTCTCACATTTGACCTCCAGGTTTTCCAGGTGTCTCAGCACACACGTCTTCAGACAGAGGGGAGCACCAAAAGGTCCAGCCACTGCCCAAACCAGCAATGCCCAAGTCCCAGAGGGACTCAGTTTGGAAGGTAAGCAACAGGCAACGGCAATCCACAAATTGCAATAAGTGGCCACTTTCTTTTTTTCAGGAAGGGCTCAGCAGAAAAACATGTTTTCTCAAAGTTCATATGAGACGCTTGTGGTTAGGGCACTTCTCAGAAAGTGGGAGGTCAGATGCTCTGCTGCCTCAAAGGGCTCAAATACACGTAATCTTCACACAGCGTAACAATTCCTTAATGTATTTCCTAAGGAGTCTCTAGAAAGGGCAGAAATTCTCCATCCCTCTTATTGGACTTTGCTACCACAGAGAACAAAACAGAAGATATTTTTAAACCCCTGTATAAATCTGCAATGCGTTGACATCTTCATTAGTCTGCAATGTTCTTTCTGCCTAATCTCAAAAAGCATAAAACAGAGTGAAAGATGGCCAAGGCCAAAGGGAATTTTCAGAAAAACAGAAGGTCTTTTACAACAAGGGAGAAAAAGTTAGAACTTGTTCTCTTGGAAAATAGGCATCCAGCGGGGTAAGATAATAGGGGTACATTAAATTAAATCATCTAAGTAAATTGTGGAACTGATCACTGCAAGATGTTATGGAGGTCAAAATATGGGAGAGTGCAGCAGGTGCTTAGCCATATTAACGGAAAAGATGTAGCTACAGTAGCTAGATAGTGGCATCATCATCATTGTCATTACTATTATTGTTCTTTTCTGGTTTGATATTCAGCATTCTGGTTGCCTTGGATTGGGTGCCATCTCTGTCCGAGGACATCCTCAAGCCACAGGCTACTGGAATATGGAAAATATGGCAGGGAAGGATAATTTTGTACCAGCTGTTTCTTGTGTTCTTTCCCTAAGCATCCACATCTGATAGGGAGAAAACATTTGCTCTCTGGCCTGACTGAGTTACGTTCTTACATAATTCAATATTAATTGAGAAGAGGGCACAGGGGAAAGAAAGGACTGCAGCCCAGCAGGCAGGTCTTGGGTTAAGAGTCCTGGATTTTGGGAGCTGGATCAGTATTCGAGCAGTCAGTAGTAGACTACAGAAAAAGAGAATATGGACCACTCAGACCTCTCCCCTAGCAGGTAAACTCCCAATTACTGGGCCTACAGATGCCCTCCTCTGGTGGGAGCCTTGACCACGCCTGGTGGCTCCTCCTGTGGGTGGTTGTTGTTGGCTGAGCATGCAACTGAATTAAAGTCTTCAGCTTTCTGGGTGAGTCCTCCAAACACAATAGCATTGTGCTGCAGCCACGTTACAGTGTTCCTTGACAGAAGGGTGAAGCCTGCCCAGCCCTCTCAGCAGTCACACAGAACAGGCAGGAGGACTCAGAGGTCTCATGGGGCTACCTCTCTAACAACCTTGACTAAGCAGGATATAGGGAAAACCTCAGTGTTTCCTACTGACTTTGCTATACAGCAGCATTTTCAACTGGTTTGCTTCATGCTCCTGCCCTAGGTGAACTCAGTCATTCACATCCTTTTCCCTAACTACCCAAGTAATGTATTAATCTACCTCTAGTTGCTCTTTCTCAAGCCCCAACTATGTTTCCAATAATTTCTTGTAACCTAATTAATGAGTACTGCCCACATCTTGGGCAACACTGCTCTAACAGCCTGTTAGCATTAACTAGCCCCTTTGATGGAAGAACTGACTGCTTCGAACCATGGAGATACCCAACCCTACCCATGAGGTGGAAAAAGAGTTTGGGGCTCATATACAGTCCTAGGAAAGCAAACAGTCCTGGCTGGCCATATACGCTCAGAAACATATGGTTAGCTTATTCCCTGCATGGTCCTAGCCTGCGCTGGCCCACACTCTGCAGGCATGGCCCAAGAGTTACACAGGCAGGCAAGCAGGCTGCGGCCACGCTGCTCAGAGAGGGAGAGAATTTAGCTGTATGGACATGAGTTGCCCGGGCCTCAAGGTGAATCGGGCCCTTTGGACTGCTTCATCTGCTGGTACAGATGTAGCATACGTACCTCCCCACCAACTTCCTCTGGTGAGAACAGGCTGTATCTATAAGTTAGGCACAATGACATCTAACTTTCATGTACCTAAATATTTTCTTGATTTTTGCCACCAGGCTCTCTACAAAGCTAGAGGAATGTTACGCCTTTGTGGTTACATCCAGCAGTACTTGATGGCACATCATGTACTATTCAGGACCAAAGGAGCCCTTCACAGATGAGGAGGCTGGTCAAGTACCGCAGCTCCAGGCAATGGCAAAGCCTCGGAAATTTATGATTCAACCTTGTGAAAATCAAGCAGCATTTGCGTCTCATATAACAAACGTTCTTTTTACACACTGTCTTCAAGTTAAATTTTTTGAAAAGCATCTGAAAAGCTACATCCAGACTTTGTGTCTGAAATAGCAAGCAGATGTTCTGATGCATGGAGAGGGTCTAATAGTACTGCCCATTCCCTGGAGTTGTGAGCAGGAACCGATTTGTTTTCCTGATAAAATGAACTGCAGTTCAAACACATAGCAATTTAGAAATTACAGAACAGAAGCAGGTAACACTTGAGGTTGCAAGGGACCTCTGGAGATCATTTAGTCCAACCTCTCATCTCAAGGCAGGGTCAGCTAGAACTTCCCCCTGGGACCATGTCCCAGTGGCTTTTGAGTATCTGTGAAGATGGAGACTCCACAATCTCTTCAGGCAACCTGTGCAGGAAGGGTCACCTCCCTCGTCTGGCTGGCAACGCTTCGCCTAGTACAGCCCAGGACACCATTAGCCACTTGTCCACTAGGTCATCCAGGGCCCTTTTCTGCAAAGCTGCTTTCCAGCCAGTTGGCCCCCAGCCTATACTGGAGCATGGAGTTGTTTCTCCTCAGGTGCAGGACTTTGTCTTTTTCTTTATTGGGCTTCATGGGATTCCTCTCTGCCCATTTCCACAGCCTGTCCAGGTCCCTCTGAATGGCAGCACAACCATCTGGTGCATCAGCTTCTCCTCACAGATTTTTATCATCTTCAGACTTGCTGAGGGAGCACTCTGTGCCATCATCCGTTATTAACAAAGACGTTAAGTAACATTGGCCTTAGTATCAACATCTGGGTACATCAACAGTGACTGGCCTCCAGATGGACTTTGTGCGACCCATCACAACACTGTGAGCCTTGCAATTCAGCTAGTTTGCTGTCCATCTCACTGTCCTCTTACTGAGCCCACACTTCTCTGCTTGTCTGTGAGGATGTTATGGGAGACAGTGCTGAAAGCTTAGCTAAAGTCAAGATAAAAAACATCCACTCATCCACCAAGCCACTCACTTCATCACGGAAGGCTATCAGGTTGGTTAAGCACAATTTCCCCTCCATAAATCCATGCTGACTACTCCAAATCACTTTGATCACATGAGCCTTCTTTCAGTTATCTGAAGAAGACCTCATCTACTACTTCTTCCCAATCTGATGATCTGTATAAGATACCCACAACAACATAACCCGTATTGATCTGTCCACTAGTAGAAAATGAATGATCATTCAGCTTTGTGCAGGTTTCCAATCTAGTCCAATGGTCAATGACTGAGTTGTGACAGAAACATACACAAATAGAGAGAGGAAAAGACCAGAAAAATGATGTCTTGTGGTTGGTGCAGAGGATGATGTTGCTTTTTGAGATTAGGCAGCCAGAACACTGCTGAGTGTGATGGAACATCATAGGTCTGCTCTGAATGTCTCAGGCTAACATGTTTTAAGGAAAAGCAGTAAGGGATCTTCCCCAAGAGAAACTTCTGTTGGGGCCTAAATACTGCATTGGGAAGTTTGGACACGATTTAAGGAGCACGTCCTGATGTTCAGAAGGTGGATACTGTGGGTGTCCCTCCTCCCTGTCCCTCCACTCCTCTGTTCCCGGGTGTAACCCAGGACCCATGCAGAAATCTGGCACCTTTGGAAACCTGCAGAACTGCAAGCAGTTCACACCTTTTATCTCTGGTACCAACCTGCAGCCAGGGGTAAGGCTGTGGCTGGTAGAAGAAAAGCAGTCCCTGCTTCCTTCCTCTGAAGGCCAGAGATGGAAAGAGTGGTGGAAAGAAGGAACAGAGAGAGAAGGGAGGAGAAAGGACAAAAGACAAAGGAGTTTTAATAGGAGTTATCATACTTCCTTAAATTTGTACCACAAACCTGATCATATCCACGAATGTTTTGCAGGGCCTTTACCTGTGTCAGATGACAAATAGGTTGTTACATCAACAACTTGGTTTTAGTTGTTTCAGATCAGAGGATATCTCCTTATATGCCCACCTTGTCATGAATGATGCCCTCATATCCTCCCTCCCAAAAACTCCCACTGATGCTTGCTTTCAACTTCAGACTTGGCGCCCTTTCCCTAAACCATTTTCAGTGCTTGGAGAAAACCTCCTGGTCTTTTAAGCACAAACACATGTTCCCTCTTCCTTCAAGTTCTCATCCATATGGATTTCCAGTGCAAGGCATGTTTCCAACACTACTGACTTCATGGTTCGCTCTTCAACTTTTACTGGTTATATGGCATTTATCTAAAAAAGATTGCACCTCAAAGCAGAGATGCTTACAGGAATAGAGAAAGTAACACAAAAGTAAAAAAAAAAAAAAAAAAAAAAAAAAAGCTTAATTTTGATAAAAGCATCATTCTTTACAAAATCCAGAAGGTATGGTAGGTGACTTTGCTGCATGTAGACCTTGTCCTTAATTGTTCCTTTTGCAAGAGGTGTAAGAGAATGCCATGTCATTATGCATTACTGTAACAAAAGTCAGTGGCTGTTGCACTACTGACACAGGTACTTACATACATCCTTCCAGCAAAGTAAAATAGCCTGCAGTGCATAATTAGGTCGCTAAGTACTTTAAGTGGTTTCTCTTAAATTATTCTCATCTTTTGATATTTAAAGTTAGCAAACAATTTAAGATTTTGAGGTGAAAACTATTCATTTGCGCTATTTTCATAGCAAAACCAAAATAACTTCTTGCTGCAATCTAAATTTCTTGTGGATCCTGGAAAAAAAAAAGAGTAAGAAAGCAAGTCAAGGAGTGTGCAGACATTAGGGCTCATTCTTGTGCTTTCAGTAACGCTCTCCATGGACCACGACAATACCTTTGCAGCTATCATCATATGTTTGCCTTCTGCAGTTGCTGCCTGGCAAGAAATACTGCACTAGCATATTCTTGGTACAATTGTAAAAAAAAATAAAAAAAATAAATCACGAGATCAGCTTAGGAATATTTCAATGTTAATAATACCTTGTGCTTACCTAACAGGCTTATTCAGTGACCTCAGTGTAAACACTGAACTCAATAGCTGGGAGGGGAAAGGAGGGAAATGCGGCTTTCGGGAGAAGGGCAAGAGCACCCCAGCCATGCCTGGCGGTTTGCCACAGCTGGGGAAGGTTTCCCTGACAAAGATGGGAATGTCATTTTTCCCCAGCAAAGCATTTAAAACTCTTTCTCCCTGCTACTACTGCCACTCAAATGAAAACAACGGGTATTTGTTCTTACGGGTTTAGAAACATACAGTTTGCTTTATATAAAGCAGGAATAAATCTTTTTTTTTTTCCTTGTCAGACATGGTTCTTATTGGCCATTCTCTTCTCTTATGGCCATTCATGTTCAAAACCCAATTGTTTTCCCTTGTATTTCCTGAGTTGTTCCTCTCTAACTGGATGGCAGCAGAAGTAAATCAGCCTCCACGTATTTAGAAACAAAGGAACAATGAAACATTCAGCCAAGCTTGCCTCAACAGATTTTTTTTTTTATTATATATATACTTCCAAGGCAATTTGCAACAGGAAAGCTGCCCAAGAGCTCAGAGGATTTGGGAGGAGCTCCAAGTTGCAACTGTGACTCTCGTGGGAGATTAGGAGCCAGATCCTTCCCTCACTTAAGTTCCTGGAAGTCGAGCAACTGCTCAGAGCTGGGAGAAGAATTTGATCAGTTTTCTTGCCATGGTATGCTGAGGGCAAATTACCATGATTAATGAGTTACTGCTGGTCAACTGAAGCGCAGTAACTGGGCAGCTGACGGCCAGCTCCAGGTCTCTCAGCAGCATAGGCAAAATTCAAGTGTGTAGGCGCTCCGCTCATGGTCCTGGGAAGAGGTGGAAAAGCAAAGCGGGACCAGGGCAAGCAGGTGCCAGGATTTGGGAAGCGAGCGCAGTCGAGGCAGGCAGCCCGCGGCTCCCTCAGCTTGCTCCAGCAGGCAGCTGCCTGCCTCGCTTGTGGCATCGGCGAGTCCTGCCTTGTCCTCTCAGCCTGGGGCAGTTGTGAGAGAAGACTTGCTACTGAAATCCCTGCAGCCAACAAGTTTTGCATGATCATCCCACAGGCTGACAGCAAACGGTCAGGTAATGGAGGCCAACTGTCACCTGGGAAGCTGTCAAGGCACTTACATCTGATTGCCTGCAGGTACTTAAATATTAGGTGGCACTTACACGCAGAGCTCTCTTTTGACTGGAAGCATGCAGCCTCTAATAAGGCTCGGGCTGTATTTTGGACCTTGAGATCAATTTCCACTCATGTGACCTGAAACCATTGCAAAATTAATAGTCTTGCTCTAAGACACGAAAGAAATGACAGAGGCAGAGGGAGGAATCTCCTACATCCCGTCAATCTGGAGCTGCAGTCGCAGCACGGCACAAACACGTCTCCCCAGCAGTTTAGGCCAGGACGTGCAGAAGGATACCAAATTCAGTTCAAACTGCTGAAGGTAATTCTGTCAGCAGGCGGAATACAATCACGCGGGCTGGAAAAGAGCCGAGACAGTGATGAGCACCCTACAAAAAGTCGCGAGGGATCGGTAATGAGGGCTACTTGGTTAGCTGCTGCTAGGCTCCGAGCGCAGCGCACTGTGTTTCCCGTCGTGCTCAGCAGCTCTCCCACCATTTGTCCTTTGTACTATGACCAGCCAGAGAGCTAGGCAGAAGCAGGGACAGTCCCCAGCATCTTTTGCTTCTGGTCTTTTGCCTTTCTTTGGGAGGAAGAGGATTCGAGTGATCGGTGAAGCTGTGGAGATTGTTTGCCTTTAGCTTGCTGGACTGCCAGTGCTGGGAAATGTTTCCAAGAAAGGTAAGCTTACAGCTTCTATTGCTGTTTTAAAATGAGATATTCATGGTTCTGGGTTTTGCCACTGGTACTCCAAAACCAGGAAGTTAAAATAGATTTGATATGAATGTCTGTATTCTTTACAGTTTTAAAGTTCAGTTACCCTGTTTAAAATGTCATCTTTTTTTCCAGGCAGAATTTCCTTGTTACCATCTCTTCAGACCTTATCCTATTTCTTTCTGCTGCTCAGCTTTGTCCTTCAGGTAGCTTCCCTTTGGTTTCTTTCCAGTGTTCTGCATAATTTCCACCAGCTTTCAGTTTTACTTGCTGAGCTGCTTTTTTGGTCCTTTTTTTTCTCAGCTAACTAAAATGAACAGCCAACACCATAAATATTTGTTATTTTAGTGGTAATGTACAATGTAAAAAGGAGGGAGGCACAGGAAGGAAGTACATATTTTTAGAAGAAAAAGAGAATGTTCTGAAAGTACCTACAGAGAGAGGCTAGTCTGCTAGTAATGATGCTGAAAAAAAAAAATTGCATATGCAATGGATGAATGCTTTTATGATCTGGATTTATCTGAGGAATGAATCCTGGCCTGACAGAGGAACTTTGGTCCTGACCACAGGGATCAGTCTGTTCTTAATTTAAGATGACAACATGACCACACGGATTTAGCGTGAAGAAAGAGACTTCTGTGTTCCTCTGGTGAGCGAGGCACAAACACCCCCGTGCTGGGCTGTAAGGTTGCACTCAACAGCCGTGGTTAGAAGAGTACAGACTGACAGCCTGCAAGAGACATTAGTCAGTGGGACAGTCAGCGGGGGCAGAAAATCCCGAGCAGAGGTTCGCGTTACTAACACAAAAATGCCCTGCAAATGGGTGAGACCAACAGATTAGTACTACACAAGGATGGAGGCAATTTGGGTCACAAACTTTCTGTTAGCTCACGTCCATTCAGCCTCAGCCTGCTGTCCTTCCTGAGGGGAAAGGGCAAGTCCAAGTAGTGATGCAGGCTGTGATGCTGTGCCTGGGTACATACTCAGATGTGGCATCAGGACAGCTATACCTCGCACTGGCTGCTAGAATTTAAATAATTACACTTAATTTTTCATAAAAATCTGGACTGTTTAAACACAAGAAGAGATTTACAGCTCTCCCACCAACCAAAGCTTCTGCTAATGATACCTATGGTACAAATAATGTGCTCAACAGAGGGGTGGGCTCTGAATAACGCCAATTGATTTCCTTCCTAAGGTGCCTGGTTTGCAGCAGAGGCCTCATAAGATACCTCCTTTCCAGTCCTTGTTTTCCTTTGCAAAAGCTGTGGTCAGTACCTTACCCCTGCTTTTCTTTTTGGGAACTTTGTGCTTCCTTCCCACATCCCATATCCCATGTCCCGCCTCCGCTGTGCACCCCAGAGAGATGTCTGGTACCACGTGCCCCAAGGCAGGGCAGGGCACATTTGCCCATCAGCTAAGGCTAAAGCATGACCGAGGGCATGTCAGTCCCTACAGATCTGCCTAACCTCCACCTGGGACCTTATCAGCAGCTGGAGCTGCCCCCCAGGCACCTCCCCAGGTGCTCCCAGGAGAGGAGGGAGCTTGAACCAAGTCAAGCCCAGCTTGTTCCTGGATTTCACCAAAACCTCTTGTGCCTCACTGGCAAAACATGCCTTGAAGTACCTCAGGGAGTGGCCTGCAATGGTACATCCTGAGGCAAGAGGCCAAGAGGCAGCGCTGACTAAGGCCATGGAAAACAAAACAGCTTCCCGGCAAGGGCTGGGCCAAATGCCTGCACCTGAGACGCGGTGGCCGCCCTTGGAGCAGACACCGTGATGGGAGCGCCACTCCCTGCATTGCGATCCAGCCGGTGAGCACAAAGCCATGCTGACCCTGCTTTCCAGCGATCATCTCTGGTATCTGTAGTTTCACTCCTCTACTTACGGTTTTTACAGAATGCAGAAGTTTCTTTTGGTAGATAAAACTGAACTGAATATGGAATTTGTTTTTTTTTCCCCTTCACAAGAGAAGTTTTTCAGATAAAATGGCCTTTAAAAGGGGAACATGATAAATATAGGGTTTGTAACAGTTTTTACCCAAAGTGATGCAATTAGTCATGATCCAAGAAGGATTTGCCACATGAAATCCAATTTTTAGTTGTTGTCTAAATCAATGCAAGTCTCATTCCTTCTCCTGTTAAAATCAATGGCAATTTTAGTTTAAGAAGAAGCTGGGCCCTAGTTCTGTGAAAATGTAAACCAGATCTTTCCCTCTCGGCCCTGTTCTTTTTTAAAAAAGAAACTCATCAAACCTACACCGTATTAAGTTTCCCTATCCTCTAAATATATGTTTCTAAAGAGGATTCAAAAACCATTTCACTCTTTTGACTCTAATGTTTCCTTTGTATCATATTACCTAAAGAGCTGGATCTGTGGCCTTTCGGCAAGTGTACGTGAATTTCCCAAAATACATAGGACTGGACATCTTTCACGTCAGTGATGGTTTTTCGTAGCTGTGTGACTCTGGCAGGGCTCTTACCCTGCGCATCCAAACAAGCTTCAGGGACATTCCTGACACCCTGGGAAGCAAAGGGCCCTAGTTCTGTGAAAATGTAAACCAGATCTTTCCCTCTCGGCCCTGTTCTTTTTTAAAAAAGAAACTCATCAAACCTACACCGTATTAAGTTTCCCTATCCTCTAAATATATGTTTCTAAAGAGGATTCAAAAACCATTTCACTCTTTTGACTCTAATGTTTCCTTTGTATCATATTACCTAAAGAGCTGGATCTGTGGCCTTTCGGCAAGTGTACGTGAATTTCCCAAAATACATAGGACTGGACATCTTTCACGTCAGTGATGGTTTTTCGTAGCTGTGTGACTCTGGCAGGGCTCTTACCCTGCGCATCCAAACAAGCTTCAGGGACATTCCTGACACCCTGGGAAGCAAAGCTATCACTCCCACCACCTGTGGACGTGCTGCAATTTGCAGGGGCCAGTCACAGCATTTATTTCCTGTAAGGGTTCACTGACAAATAGAAGAAACAATTGAACTGAGAGAGATCTAGTCAATACACACTATTGTAGAGCTCTTTTCTTTCAGCTCTAGGTGTACGAGATCTGACAGCATGGTTTTCTTCCTCCTTGTAAATTTGGCCAAAGAAAGAGGAGCTAACGCAGGGAAATAAACCTTCAGAAGAAAAAAAAAAAAGAATGCAAAAGAATAAAGTCAGAAAACTTAAGTGTCTGGTTTTGAGAGATCACAAGCAATTAATGCAGAAAAATAAGTCAATATTTTCAAAAGTCTGCTTGAAACAAGAGGTGGAAATGAGATGTCTAATCCTACGCACCTTCTAGAAAAGGAGACCATCAGCAGGAGAAAATTGCAGTAAGCACAGAGCACCCACACCTGTCTGCCGTGACAACTCGCACCGTAGTTCCATAATCCCTTAATCCGGTGCACGCCCTCACCTGAGCAGGAAGGGGTCCTCTCTTCCCCCTACTCCCAGCTCTCAGTCCCATCCTCTCCCTTGCACCCACAGCAATACTCACGCAGTCTGCCAGAGCCTAATACTCACTGAATAG
>WHYT01013100.1:36685-48828 GCA_009806455.1 Tetrax tetrax
AAGAATAAAGTCAGAAAACTTAAGTGTCTGGTTTTGAGAGATCACAAGCAATTAATGCAGAAAAATAAGTCAATATTTTCAAAAGTCTGCTTGAAACAAGAGGTGGAAATGAGATGTCTAATCCTACGCACCTTCTAGAAAAGGAGACCATCAGCAGGAGAAAATTGCAGTAAGCACAGAGCACCCACACCTGTCTGCCGTGACAACTCGCACCGTAGTTCCATAATCCCTTAATCCGGTGCACGCCCTCACCTGAGCAGGAAGGGGTCCTCTCTTCCCCCTACTCCCAGCTCTCAGTCCCATCCTCTCCCTTGCACCCACAGCAATACTCACGCAGTCTGCCAGAGCCTAATACTCACTGAATAGGTTCTTTCTGATATCCCATATGAGCAGGATTTAATGTTTTAATACTAAATTACTTATTTTAAGATATTTGATGTTACACAGGACTTTGATTTAGCAGACCGATACAGCAATACACTGAAATCACAATACAAGTATAATTTAGCAATTGCAATACACAGCTGAATCACAATACAAACACAAATCCCATTGCCATTCCCTATACACTCACTGTCACGATGCTGGGCATCTCCTGTCGCCAGGAAGAAACAGGTGAGTTGAAGCCAGGTCAAGGCCACTGTCCTCTTCACAGTGAATTTTGCTGGTTCTTCAATTTTTATATTCCGTGTTGGGCTGAGACATATACACACCTCCCCCATGCTGGTCTGGCCGGCTGAGGAAGATAATTTCTGCTGATTATTTTAGGGCAGGCCAATTACACAAGCAGCTGACCCACTCAACTGATATAGTGGTTTTTGTACAACAAAGGTCACTCTCCAATCCCCTTGGTGTTGAGATAAGTTCAGGTTTCTTTACAACAGCTGTGGTCACTTCCTACATTCTTTCTTGAGCTTCATGACCACACCATCCTTGCCTACCTCCTCTGAGCCTTTTTCCACAGCAGAGTTTGTTGATTGGTCATAAAGCCATACGGACCACGCCTATTCATTTAATGGATGCCAGGAAATGTGGCCAGGTGCTGGAGCTCAGGCATCCATGTTTAAATAAGAAAAGCAATGCCTTCTGGCTATTTCCTAGCCAAATTCCTGCATTCCCAGGCACGATCCAGAGGTTAGCACAAGGAGGCATCACTCTCAAGTGAGAGGTTGTGTGTGGACACTCCACTGTGGGTGGTCACTTGACAGTGGGTCTGACGGCATGGGCACAGGCAGCCTTAGTCTTTCAGTTACCAGGATGCCCGTTAAGTTGTTAGTTTTCAAGGGAAGGGATCCATCTTACTGACCCATGGTTTGCCTGATGCATTCTGGGGTTTACCAGGAATGAAAACAGCACACATACAGTCCATCAGGTGAAAACTGAGTTTAAATAGCCAAGCTTCATTTTCCTAGAAGCCTTTACCCCCTGGTTTAAGCTAAAATAGGCTCTGGACAACAGATGAACATCTTCACAGCACGCTACCCGGGCAGGTTGCTGGCACAGTTCTGTATGCCTGCTATTAGGTGCGGGATGCTGTACTGCGATCATGAACTAAGGATGCATATTTTATAAAGCTAATATTATGCACATAATTTATATTTGGGGAGCGTAAGCTTCCTCTGCTGATGCATGACAAACTGCACACTATGTATTGTAGAGTATAACGGCAGTAAGAAACACTGATTAACGTACGTATTAAACACAGGAACTAGTTTGTGGTGTTAATATACACAGAGCGGAGTTCAAAGCCTTCCAGTGCCTGTGTGGCCCGTCCTGCCGCCTCTGGAGACAGTCATCCTTTAAAGCCCGGGTGCTGGGAACTCTAAGCCTCCTCGTCAGAGCGATGCTCCAGCTGAAATCAAATGACCACGGCTTTTGAGTTGCTCTGGCAGAGGCTAGGGTTGAGGAAAGGGCAGGGGAAAGACAAGCACCGTATCCTGAAATAAAAAGCAGGATCCAAGTGTAACAAAGCTATCTGTTGCAAGCAGGAGGGCTGGTTAGTGATCCTGTCCCCGGGCTACGGCCCACGGGAGCTCCTCACTGATGGGGCAGGACCTCACTGCAGTAGGCAGGGTGCAAACACAGCCAAGGAAGAGACGCGCTGCAACAGCCCACCTTAGGGTTCAGGCACTCACAGGGCCAACACACATTACTGCCTAAATGCCAGAAACTGGACAGCTATTACAAACTAAAACTCTACCATCAAAAGGGCGAGTTAGGCTCAGTTGGTCTGCAATTCTGTTCTTAATGGGCTTCACGCTGTTGCCATTATTAGACAAGCCTTTTCCATGTGGGTGGAAGCAGAAAGCCTGCCAAGAGCTAGAGGACAAATAAGAAACTATGTGAAGAATGGGGATTTCTGATGAGAGCCTCTGATGATGAATCCTCTGCTACTATGCTTGTGAGAACGGGGCCAGAAGGCTCAGCTCTGAGCTGCCTTTCTTCTGCCGTCAGCGCTCTCACTGCAGGGTTGGAGGAAAAATGTGAATGTTATAAAAAGCGACACGATCAATGATCCATACAAGGGCTGTAACAAGGCAACTACCTTGTCAAAATGATATGAGGAGGAGTGGTTATAGCGAAAAGCAAATAGGCCTCAGTGGTGCTTTTTTTTTTCCTCATAAAAGTAGGTTAAAGAAACCAAGAAATATCAAAGCTGACAGTTTATTGAATTTGTCAGCGGTTCAAAGCTAGAACCTCTTGTCCATGCTGTGCAGAGCGCGCACCCACTATCTGCAAGTTGCGAGGGATGAGGAGTACAGGCACCTCGTACAAAATAAAGGAGCGAACTGATTATTCTTCCTGAGTTTCAGAGGATGCTCAACACAGAAAATAAACATATTCAGTGAGAAACTGCTGTAATAAAATAACAAAACCCTGACACTTAGTGCTGGCAGGTGGCATAAAGGAATTATTTAAAAAAATGTTCTCCTTTGAGCCTTTATTGCTTCTCCTGACATATAACAAAAAGACAAGAAGAGCTGTTTACAAAGACCATCCATGCGTGTTCAGTCCACACAAAAAGCTCTGTGTAAATGAAAGGTGAGGAAGAGGGTGTGAGGATACTGCCTGTGCTGGAGCTAAATCTTCAAAGTGTTTTTTTTCTCAGTGACGACTGCATCCGGAATTTAGCACATTTCAGCAATAAGTAGGAGCTCAGACATTTTTAACTTGTCTAATTATAGCATGTTGGTAGCGATACTATAATTATGAGAACAGAGGCACACTCATATATATGCCTAGAAGAGCTGCTGGTGTCAAGGAGAGTTGTTAGTGCCAAGGAGAGCTGTTAGCAACCATACAAGTGTCCCTGGTATATACACCAAGCTAATTTAGTTCTTGTTAAAATATATGTAAGGGGTCAGATTCCTAAGCGGTCCCTGCAGCTGAACACGTCCCTGTCCAGGAGGTAAAAACTCTCAGTTCCCAGCAAAAGGAAAGTGTGCTACCTTCAATCTGCAAAGATTTAGGGTGATGTACTTCATTTCTCGTTTTCAACAGGAAGTAAGAGCACAAACCACTTATTTCCGTGGTTGAAGTGATGTGGTAACTCATTAAACAGCAGTAACTTGGCATTTCTGAGTTCCAGCTGTTTTGTCCCGACAAAAGGAAGCCATTCCAGAGATGAAAGGGTCGGGGGACATCCCACAGCAGCTGTTCCCACACTGCTGGAGGCAGCAGTCAACGAGCCACAGGGGCTGCTCAGAAGTTTTTGTTCCTTACCGTGTTTTAGTTAAATATGTGGTGACAAGGGGACATTAAGGAAGGAACTTTACAAGACATGAGCTGAAGTTTCAAAAAGTCTGGGATCACCCAGCTGAAGTGGTGTAGACCTTAAGATACTTTATATACTTTTTACTTCAATAGACAACCTGAAATGGGAGCGAAGGAACTGCTGTGAGTCTTCACCTTGGAAAAAAACCCATGTATATTAAAATATTGCTTTCATGCTGAAGTAGTAAGTAGTCACTGGTTATTTTTAATTGTTATTATTGGTATTTCTTTCATTAAAAGACTTCTGAGGGAGGCAGTGGGTTCAAGAAGAAAATGATGAGACTGACCAGAGCATTCTTTTTCATATTATTTATCTTCAAAAGTGTACATCGGGCTTGTTTCTTTGAACAACAGCAGTACTGTGCCCCCAGAGACCGCAGCCTCTGCTTGAAGTGAGAACTCTTCTTCTTTCCCAGGACCCCTCCATGACCTCCTGTGGACTTTAACACAAGGCCTTGGTTGTCAGCTGCAATCTCAACCTATGCGCTTGGGACATGGTGGTCTATGTGGCTGAGTATGTTCATTCTGGCTGCTAACCTTGTGCAGCAGGAATACTTCAGTATCTTTGCCTAAGCTCAGGAAAATCCCCCTGTGCCTAAGGGTGAGGGAATGGATTTGATCACCTTTAAGACCTTTGCTTACTTACAACCTGGAGAGCTATCAGGGCTGTATCCAGTCTTCCCACAGAGCTCCTTGGGTCATGATCAAAATGACTTCAAGGGACTGCAGCATTTTGACACCCTTCTCCCATCTCCAAAATATCTGAGGGCCACTCTACATGCACATAGTGGGAAAGAGTCCCTGCCCTGAGTTTCCAGTGTAAGTGGTCCAAACAAGCAAACAGTGATGGAGAAAGAGATTAGTATCCACCATTATTTATCTCAGTGTCTACCTATATTCAGTGTTGTTCACAGCCAGCAAAAAAACACATTCCTAGGAGAACAAAAGCCAAACATCCCTCCTTCCCAGGGAAAACCAAACTTAGTTTTCATCTAACAAGATGTGTTGGTTTTGTGTGGGAAGGGGGGGAGCTATGGTGGGAGCTTCTGCAAGAAGCTGCTAGAAGTTTCCCCTTTGTCCGATGGACTCAGCCCACTGCTGGCCAGGGCCGAGTCAATTGGTGATGAAATGTTCCCTGATAACACCTCTGTGATAACATATTTAAGAAGGAGAAAAATAAAAATTAAAAAAAAAAAAAAAAAGAAAGGAGAAGTGAAGAAGCAGAAGCAGAGGCAGAGAGGGGGAGGTGCGAGTCTTGTGGGTGTTGTGGCCCTCACCCTCTGGCCTCCCATCAACTCGGCCCATCCCGGCTGCATGAAGTGGAGAGGAGAGGAGATGTGAAGAGAACCTGAGAGGCGTCTGCCTGCCTGTTGTGAATAATTTCTTGCGAAAGGAACAGCTGCAGATGCCAAGGTCAGTGAAGGAGGGGGAGGAGTAATGCTGGCCAAGATTCCCCTGCAGCCCGTGGTGATGACCATGGTGGAGCAGGTTGTCCCCCTGCAGCCCATGGAGGTCCACAGAGGAGCAGAGATTCACCTGCAGCCCATGGAGGACCCCACGTCAGGGCACGCGGATGCCTGAAGGAGGCTGTGGCCTGTGGAGGGCCTGCGCTGGGGCAGCCGTTCTGGAGGGACTGCACCCCGTGGAAAAACAACCCACATCAGAGCAGTTCATGAAGGACTGTAGCCCATGGGAGGGACCCCACGCTGGAGCAGGGGAGGAATGCGAGGAGTTCTTCCCCCGAGGAGGAATGAGCAGCAGAAAACGACATGTGATGAACTGACTATAACCCCTATATTCCCTCTTCCTCCCTATGCAGCTCAGTGGAGAGGTGAAGGAAGTAGAGATAATTGAAATTAATTTAAGCTCAGGAAGAAGGAGTGGTGGGGGGAAGTTGGTTTTATTCTCTTCCTCATTATCCTACTTTGGTTTTCTTAATAATAATAAATAAATAGTTTTTTCCCAAGTCGAGTCTGTTTTGCCTGTAACGGTAACTTCAATGACCTCTCCCTGTCCTTATCTCAAACCTTGAGTTTTTTGTTACGTTATTTTTCCCCATTCCCTTGGAGAGTGGGGGAAATGAATGAGCGACTGCATAGGTTGGTCCCAAGTGGAGCTAAACTATGACACAGGAAGCAAACTTATGCTAAAATATCCCCTACACAAAAACTGACATGGATTGCTGGCTATATCACTCACCAGAGATTATTCCCAATTGCTGGCAGGGTGCTGCTGGTGGTTTGCAGCCATGGAACCCACTCAAGGTGCCCTTGCAGTTCCTGTGAGGTCAGCAGCAGGGCTGGAAACATCAACAGCCATCACTGGCTTGGGTGGGTCACTTTTCAGCTGCATATCTTCAAAGGGGCCTCTGAAGATGGTCAGCAACAAGATGAAAAACCCTAAAACACTGGTTACTTTGAATATTTACTCTTTAACTCTGCATTTTTTTCCAGTTGTCAGTAAAATACATTCCCAGCCTTCCTGGGAACCGTGCGAGCAGAGGTCCCACAAAGGCTGCAGAAACCACAGGGCAAAGGCAGGTTCTGCCTTCCCAGGCAAGAGCTGGAACAATCCTCAGAAGTGGGAAAGGATACCTGAACAATTTGTGTCAGGCAAAAAGGTTGCTCTCGCCTTGGGATGTGGGCTGAGCAAGCAACAGAAACAGCACATTGGGATTGCAGTGAACTGATCTCCTGCGAAGAAGACAGGAGAGGGCTCTGCGTTTTGTACTGAGGCTTTAGTATCCTGCAGCCAGGAAGGGAGGGTCCGCACAGTGATCCTGCAATAAAACAGACTATTAAAGTCGTATGCAATAGTATTAAATCAGGACAAATGTTCTGGTATAATGGTTTTCTCAAAACCCTGAAAAGCTCTTCTGTGAACACTTGAGACTGAAAGAGGAAAGGAGCTATAGCAGGATCTGAGTGCTCTGTAGGGAAACAGCCTCCTCAAAAACATGACTGCAGTAATGACTTAATAACTATCCTGACTATCAGGTAAGAGTTGGTGCCGTGAAATTCAGCAACAAGACAATCTGAATGAATTTAATAACTGAAAAATACCAACGCAGAATGACAACCATTCAGATTCATGTATATTTTTTCAGATAAATCAGAGCATTTACAAAAATACTTTTCCTCATCTCTTCTTTTGCATTAAGACAGCACAATTTACTGTTTGCTCTAAGCAGTGAGACAATGTTTTCTCTCAACAACAGGATTATCTCAGTTTACGCTGGCTGTGATTAAAGAGAAAGGGATAGGGAGCACAGCACATGAAGAGGGATCGCAAATGCTGCCCTTAACTCCTCCTCTAAACTAGAACATCTAATACTCTTAATGGAAATACAGTGTTGTACTCCTACCAGTTCCATTATACTGAGTGACAGGTCTGAATCCTGGTCCCACTGATTTTGAGATAAAGCAGAAAATTGATGACAGGCTGCAGTGGACAATGATGGGTTTACGATGTTGTTTTGGAAGAACGAACGTTGTTTTGAAGGACTAGATGTTGTAATCTGTACAGTAAGTCGACAAAAAAGGCACCATAACAGGAGCAGGCATCCAATTACTAATGCAAAATAATGCAGTTTATTTACCCTACTGTGATTACCATTAGCTCTTATAAAATCACTCTATGGCAGCAGAAGTTGCTTTCCAGACGAAATGATAATACACTTTCCCCCTTGAAGAGCTTCTACTTTTAACTGCAGATGTGCCCAAATCGTGAGGGGAATACTCAAAAGCAGGCAGGGAAAGAGAGAGCAGGGCCAGGCTCCTGGGGCTCTCTGGGGTCACAGCAGAGCCAGCGGGACACAGGAGCAAGTACCAAGGTGAGATCCAGCCAAGGTCCTTGCCTCTGGGTGAGACGATCCCTTACATCCTGCTCCCTCCCTTGCACCCTGCAGCCATCAGCAAAAACCCTGTATGAGCTAAGGTGGGTCGTGCCCTACCACAGATTGGGTTTGCCCCAGAGAGAGATGTATGGTTTGAGCACAGGGCTGTAAATGAGATGTTCCTGATTGCCACTTCTACCGTAGACACTGCCCAAAGAGGAGACAGACTGAGGGGGACTCACAGGCACTGCCCACGTGGGTTAGCTGATTACCTGTGCCTCTGAGTTAAGTGACTACTTTCTTTACGCTCATTTTGAAACTACCTGCTCCTTTATCACTAGCTCATCAGAAACACCTTCTGATTCTCCATGTGGGTCCTATTAGCAGCCCCGGCAGCTGCCAGTGACAGCTGTCTAGCAGTGCCATAGGGCAAACCAGCCAGTATACAGTGGCAAGATTCCCAGGGCTTGCTATTTTCTCAGCTCAGAGCAATCAAAGCTTTAGCAGCTGAGTGATGTCACCAAATAAAAATGCAGATATCCCAAGTAACTAAGGCAAGCAGCATTGACAAGGGTGGACTTAAATCAAATTTTCCCTCTGAGATGACGAGCAGCATGGTGAGAGAGAAGAACATACTAACACCAGTGGCAGAGAAAATGTGCTAATTATTTGACCCGAATTCTATTTGGCAAGAAACAAAGTATTTTGTTCTCAGGGGACACCATCTGTTCTGTCTCTGGGGTAAACCTGGCTCTTAAAATACACCACAAATTTGGTGGGTCCGTGCAGGTCTTCAGTCTTCGAAAGTAATCATTTGCCTACAGTAATGCACAGGGACATGTAAGAAGCAGAAGAGGAAATCCAGAAAAGTAATTTCTTTTAATGTAAAACGCGTGAAATTGGATTAGAAACACAGTTAGGGCCAAAAACTTGCCTCTGCTGTAGCTTGTGAGAATTTTGCCCTCAGTGGCAGAGAGCAAAAGCACCCTCAAAAGTTAATGACAGTTCATAACGCGATCATACCTCAGAATAGAGAGATAGTGTGTTCACACCAGTTTTGTGCTAGAGTCTCAAAATAGGAGCTTCATCCCACCACATGCTTATGAGACCTGCCAAGTACAAAATGGTGAAGAAAATCTCGGGTGGAAGCTGCTTCTACGAAGATCAGGTAATTAAAAGTTAGACAAAGTTGTACAACCAGCATGAAGCAGTTGTGGTTCACACAACAGAAGAAAATGCCGTATTCGGAAGAGACAGATGCTGAAATTTCAAGCCTAATACTTTAGTCCAGTGTTTGATTTAAAAAGAACCATAATTGCATCTCACTTATCTCGCTGATAAAGAACATGGAGCTGCTGCAGTCAGCCTGGAGGGGAGCCAAGGCAAACCTAGGCAGAACTGAAAATTCCTGTTAAGATGACTGAGTGGCAAATGATGGTTATTTGTTGTAATCAAATTTTTAATTTATTTCTGAAAAAAAACTGAATTAATTTGTTTCTAATCAAAACAAGGACCTATTCATTACAGTGTGTATGATGAAGCACTACTAAACAGGCATAGCAAGGATTTCTAATAGATTTTTTAAAAAGATGACAGAAGATTTGGTAGCTCAGCACCTCCCCCCACAAAAAGAAGACAATTCAGGCTTGTTTCCCTGCAATGCACACTTCTCTCACTTTACCCAGGCTAATTTCAAACACCACACTGATGGACCTTGTATGCCAAACTCTTTCATCTCCCCACTGCTGCAGCCCCCACCGACTCTTCACTTTCAGTTGTTCCAGCCTGTTCTCCTCCTATTTGTACTCTCAAAGGCTAGCATCTATTTAACCTCTTCCCTTTGCTTACCATTGATTTTGTCAGGATAACTGTATCTGCTGAGGCCTCCTGTCACCTCTGCTGCTGCTGCCTAGGCTGGGTCACCCCTGGGTTCGAGGGGAAGACTCGGCTTTCTGCAGTGCTCAGATTCTGCCTCTTCTCTCTCGAAAAGCAGGATTAAAATAGTCATGAGAAACAGGTAAAAATTGAATGCAAGGTATAACTTATTTTAAACCTGTCCTAGCAATCTTTCTGTCTAAATCCCTAATCATGTTTAATTGGCTCTTCTCTGAACTCCAGCATCATTGATCCCCTTCTGATAACGAGGTCTCTGAAGCCCGTCCTGAGCAAACACACCAGGAGCAATTTCATCAGCACTCAGTGGGGAGATCAATGGCGATGTCTTCACTCCTGACAACCTTAGAGATGCTCCGAGAGGACAGGTACAATGCCGGGCCTCAGTACATCTTCAGCCCAGAATGACACTGGCCGGCCCCTACCCCTCATGAAATGACAAATGTTTAGTGCCAAAACATTCAGCATTATTTGCTTAGTTCTCCCAGATGAGTAATTCTGAAATGACATTTCCCACGCCGTGACCTTGCTCTTGTTCTCTGACTGATAAGAGCACTTTGGAGAGGGAAGGACCAGCAGCTCCGTGGGCAGGCAGGGAGTCTCTCGCTGCAACCCAGCTGGCAAAGCCAAAGTTGGCTTCATCCCTCCCATCAGCAGCTGCATTCCCCCTCTACAGTTGCCAGCTACTCGACACCCCAGGTGTACACAGCCTCAATAAAAACTCCACCACCAAGTGAAAAGAGCAAGTTCTGTGGCAAGGGAAGCCGCAGCGGGTGCATGCCAGTCTCCGGTGGGCTTGGGGCACACTCCCCTGCCTGCCAGCACTGTGGGCAGGGCCCAACACGGCGTGGGTACCAGGCAGCACTGGATGCACTCTCCTGCATTGGATGCCACTCGCTTGCCAGCTACCACCCACCTCTCTGCCTAAGCTCCCTACGCCCCACTCCATCGTTTTTTTTCATCTAAAGTTGTAAATGGTTCTTATTTTTTATTTTTAAACCACCAGATTGAGTCTTAATTATTTAAGCATCTTCCAGATTTAGAAAGCTGTTTGGGCTGTGAAAGTAACACTTGGTGCAATCATCTTTCATCAATAAACCATGGAAACAAATGTGTACGCCCATTGGGAAGCAACTTTATTTAAAGCACATTTGAAAGTCAAGTTCAGATTGACAGATGTGAAAAGACCTAACGCTGGTCACGTTTCAATGAACTCATGACATTTCAGGTCAAGTGAGAAAAAATGGGACTTCTGCCTTATTCCATTAATTTTGCTAGCAGCAAGATTGCTTGACTCCTCTCAGACAAGAAGGGAGGCCTCAGAAAGCTCCAAAACACAAACTTGGGCAAAGGGCCTTCAGAAGGGCATACTCACTTGAGAGTTGTGCTGGCTTTTGGGTTGTTTTGGATTTTTTTTCTAAAGTGTTAAAACGCATAGGCGAGGACAGTTGTGAGTTCTCGTACCTTACTGAAAACTGCTACAAAGCCTCAAATTGCACACACAAAAATTATACAGGGGTTTGGTCCTTCAAAGAGAAAGGGAAATGCAGACTTGGGCTTTAAAACAAAAATAAATAAAAAAAAATCAACCCAAACCAAAAAGCATTCCTGTTAACATCTTACTCTGATAAAGAAATAAGATTAAACAAAAAACTATGGCATAGCCTCGATGTTTACTTTGGAGAGAAATTTTTTTCTTGTCCCAGTAAGAGCTGAAGGAAGATCGTTTCTGCTCCCGCTGGGCAAACACGCCGCCTTATCGCGTTGCCTGTTTACAGCCCAGCATCACCTCTGGGAACTGTTTGCCCACTGAGCTCAGCCAGGTTAGCTGAGGTTGCAACACGCTGCTTCGGCTGAGTGACCATGGACATGGGGCCAGCGTGTCCCCTGGGAGAAGCTACTGGATCACGGTCATCACAGTTAGCCATAGAGGAAGCTCCAGGAAATGCTTTCTCCTCCGGCTTTCCCAAATCGCTAACTGCTTTTCATTGAGCACAGCTACCCAACTTGAATAAAACCCATGCAAATTGCTGCTCAACTCCTCTCCTTTGCAAAGCAAAGCTGCTCTTTATTCATGTAACGTTCTCATTTAATGAGCAAGGAGATGGAACAAACTCTGGCTGGGGGGTCACCTTCCAGCACGGGGGGGTACGTGAGGGAGGGAAAGAAGCAAACTGCTTTCTTCATGTTGGCCAAAACGCCAAGGCTCCCTCGCTATCATCCCATCAGGACCTCACAGAGGTGATGAAGCATCCGGAGCGAGGGGCTTTTCTTCCTCTGTGGAACATCCTGGCCGCTGGAGAGGGGCCAAAGCAGGGGCTCAGAGATCCCTTCTTCTGACACCCGACACTGCGGGGACGGGCTCGGCGCATGCATCTGAAGGACACAACCGCGCCCGGGCGTTTATTGTGCCACCAAGTTAAAACCCCACGTTTATCGCACCCCGCGCTCGTCCTCCAGATCGTCACGGTGTTGCAAAGCCCATCACTCAAAACACAGGGCACAGAGGAGCGAGCCACTTTTCCCCGCGACCTTTAATTGGGGCCCGCGGCTCATCTCATTACGACAGTCTTTAATTACATGACCCCCTATTGTTTTTCACAGGGGCCTCCTGCTTCCACCGCCGGGCTGGGACACCCGC
>WHYT01013101.1:28785-39118 GCA_009806455.1 Tetrax tetrax
TTTTTTTTTTTTTTTTTTTTTTTTTTTTTTTTTTTTTTTTTTTTTTGTTGCTTTGATGCCTTGGTGTGGGTATTTTGGATTGGTTCAATGATTATGACTGCGAAAGGTCTGAAGCCATTAAAATCTAGCAGCACAGCTACAGTACAGACAGCAGATTTAGGAGATTTCAACAGTAGTCCAAGCAATAGCCCAGATGTAGACATACGACATAGACACCAGAACAGAGTTACAGCTAAGTTTCACTGTGTTCCATTTTCTCTGGTTTAAGGTACAGAAAGGATACATCTACCTTTCTGACTGGTGCAGTGCAAATGGGGAAGAGTCTGAGTTTGGTTTGCTGTGGCTTGGTTAGTCTACGTGCCTAATATCTGAGTCATGATAGTTGGTGACCTCTCCTCCAGCATGTGTATGACTTTGGGGCATTTGAAGTAGAGGTGCTCCAATACAATCAATTGAAAGAACATTATTTCCACCAGGCAATGAAATTGATTGAATGAACAATTCGTGTTTAAACCTCTGTCCTCCCCATTCCCGCTCCACCCACCTCTATGTATGAGGGAAATTTGGGGGAATTCAAGCACAATGTGGTTTGGAATATATACAGCTGTGCTTTAAGGCTCATCACCTGTAGGATGTAAAATGCCAAAGAGACTGCCATGTACAATGTGAAATCTTTGGAGGGGGAATACGCTTTGCAGTATAGACGACTCTTTCCACAGAGCCTTTCAGACTGCTTGGCAGTTAGGAGCTTTTTATAGCAAATCAAATTTTCTTCACCCATCTGCTTGTCTGCTTATTGAAACGCATCCCTCTGGTGCACTTGTTACATTTCATTACTGTTAAATAAAATAAGAAGTCAACACACCTTGTCCACTGGTTTAGTCATCTGTATCTGCTTTTGATGAACTGCTTCTCCTATAAAATGAACACAGATGCTCTGGACGTAAATATCACATCCTGCTACAGCTTCCAGGCCTCTAATAACAAAATCAACTTCATTAATGGTGAGCATAAACGTAATGCACACCAAACAGAACAGCCGCACTGGGAACCTTTCCAAGTGGAATGTGATGGATAGGTGATGTAGATGATGTCTTTCATGAACAATTAAATTTCCCTTGATTACGCTCTCTTGAGAAGGAAAAATAGAAGGTGAAGCAGTGTTAAGTCAGCTTTATTTCTGATTGCTTAAGCGCCTTTACTAAGATAAGATTCAGTAAAAGAATCTGAATGTAAATGTTGGACACAAATTTGCTTAGACCTCAGACATTCTCTGTGTCAAATAAGTCTTCTACCGTAGCAATCATCTGCACTCCCTCTGAAATATCATTGGGTTGGCCCTCTCCTCCCAGGGGGAAAAGCGCAACAGCCCTGATCCCTGAGGACAGCCTCAATAGCTTACTCTAATTTTGTCTTGTTGTCTTTAAGGTCTTAAAAATTAAGAACGCATTTTATTATGCTGCATATAAACAGTCAACCCTCAGTGGGAAAGTTAATTAAAAATGGCCAATGCATCATATTACCAATCATCTGAGTAGTGCTCGGTGCTCTCTGGTCTATGGCCTCCTGGACATAATTCAGGTTGTACGGACGCAAGCACGTACAGACAGTGAGACCTGTAAGATGCTTTTAGTTGTAAACTCATCACATGTTAAAATACAAATATTTGTTGTAAAGACAAAAATGTCTAGGGTCTGGTCCAATACCATGCTAATGAGTAAGACACATCTAATGAAACTGTGCCTTAGATTAAATCCCTTCCCCTTTCCTTTTTCCTTTCTCTTTCCATCTATCTATTTATTTTCAAGTTTCCAGGCGCTCTTGCTTGAAGTTAAAAGGGTTCAGTATCATTCTGTTTGTCTTTCTGTACCTTTTAATCATCTTAAATTTTATTTTTATTTTCTTTCCTTTGCTGCCATTTCCTTAGCTTGCTGATGGCTAAAGTGGATTGTTAAGAACAGATTTTACAGCTTGTATGTAGGTGCTCATATCCACTCACACTGGCTTCAAATCCCACTTTAGGTGAGTGTGTTCTGCCTCCATTTGCTTCCTCATCCTCTTATTTGGGAACAGTGTCCTCTTCATCCCAAGCTGGTTTCCAGTTATTCAGCTGCCACATTTCTGTGGCTGATAGTGATTTTTATAGGTAACTAATTTGAAAAAGCACATTGGTTTTCCTTTCAATACAACACAGAAGTAGAGGGGAAACTGTGTGAATGCAAGATGATACTCTATATTGCTCATTTTGTAAGGAAAAAATCTCTGTACGTGGTCCGGTCATCTAGGTGCTGCTCACAGGACACCGAGTTTTATTTAGCTGCATTTATTATAACATTTTTATCCAAGGCTGTGGGCAGCAGCACACACCTTAAAATCAGACAGTACTAGAAGTCAATACTACAGTACATAAATTTACCCACCTTCCCCAAACAAACCTCTGTTTTTCCTTTAAAACCTCTGTTTTTCCTCCCATCATACAGTAATGATCGAAGCCGTGGTCTGTCCGTGAGCAGCTGATGCTGCAGTCCTGCTCTGTGATATATTCTGGGACGGTAACTCTTTTTCTGCAGGGGGTATCTTAGAAAGCTATGACTGTGCTCTATCTGTTTATTTATAGGATCAAGATTAATGTAGCGTGGATGAAAAACATGTTTATTTATAGGGTTGTGACTAATGTAGTGTGTTCATTCTACACCAGTAAACATTAATGAATATTCCTCTGTGTCAGGCTGAGTAAGCGACTCGACCGGTGCGTTGTTCCCCCATGAGAAAGCTGGGCACTGTGGCGGTGGCGCGAGGTAATTTTGGCTCCATCACAGGACCTTGTGTACCATACCCATTACAGAGGCCAGAAGCCAATGTTTCCATAGTGAGTAATGGCTTGAGGTACCAAAATGTTTATTGAGATTAGCCAGGGGTGACATGAAACCTGTGCGATGACACTGATAGTACAGAATAATTTTTTTTCATGTAGTGCCCTTCAGATTTAAGCTATTTCTAAGTGCTTGACAAATAATTGAAATTCCAAGTGCTTAGGGACTATGGTAGCAATTATACCCATGTGAAATGAGATGGAAAGCAGCAAAAATTCTGAAAGAAACCCTAAAAACAATAACACCACCACCACCAAGATGTAACCCAGTCAACTCTACATCAACCCAGTCCTTGCTGTATTTGCCTGTATGCAGCAGATGATCTGGATCCTCTGTGCTGTGGGTGCAGAGCCCAAAGGGACAGCTGAGGCCAAGAATTCACTGTGCTCTTTAGGCACAAAGATCCTACTGGTGACTCTTCCCCCCTGAGGACCTTGAAGCACCTGCCGAAGAGTGAGTGTATCCTCTTTGGCAGAGTAAGCAACAGAAATATGAATTGCAAGAACCAAGTTGGGATCACTGTATTCTTGTTTTTAATTATCTGCTGCTTTTATTGTAACCTACCTTCTTTGCCTTTTATGGGCTTAGTTTTCCTCTGCTAGTGGCTGCAGTGTATCTAAAACTTGATAAGCTAGGATGTGTTTCTATAGGATGTGCAGAGGCTGCAGGCCAAGAGTAGCTGCCCTCTACCTTGGCCAACACTTGGGCGGAGTGGAGAGGCTAGTCATCTCCTTCTTTGGAGACTTGTAAAGTTTTCTCTCCGGTCCCTCTTGCAATTCCTCTCTGGGTACATCTTACTCGACATGCATTCCTGAAGCTCTTGTTCTTTGGTATGTTCAGGATGGTCTACCTATGAAAGACTCTTAAAAAAAAACAACACAAAAATTTGTTCCAGAAGTCAAAACAAGTGTGAAAAATAATCACAATGTAACAGGCAAAGAGAACACATAATGATATATATTTGGGCAATAGGCTTTTCCTGTAGGTGCTTTTCAGTCTGTTGGAAGAGTAAGTAGAAGCGAGCTACCTCTGAATCCTGGTTCTGAATCCTGAATTCTCCTCCTGGAGATTTTATATTTGTTGGTGCAAGAACCTTAAAGAAGGGCAAGAGGCAATGTTTGTCCTTTACAGTCTTTATGATGCACTGCAGTTTTCAATATTTCCTGAGAAGGGTGACCAGAACCCCCAGCTTTTGGAGGATTTCTGTTTCAGTGCAGATGAGGAGGGCACGACTTGCCGCACCTCTATGCAATGTCACTAAGCTGAGCTTGCAAATTTTGAATAAAACACCATAGAGCACAGTTGCATTCTTCTACTTGCACCAGAGCTGGACAGCCAGGACAAAGCATGAAGGTCTCATCCGAAACAGTGTCCCTGTCAGCTCAGCACACTTGTTGTCACTGTGCAGCCTGCGCAGGATTGGCACCCAAGGGCCTCCAGCCCGCAGGCAGTAACTGCTATCAGAGCTCTTCTGCATCTTTCTTTTACCCTGACAACTCCCCTTACAGCTTTCCAGCCACCCTACATGCCTAAATTCCTCACGTAGCTTTGTGTGCAGCTCCTGCCAATTCATCTAAATGCAGGAGCTCCTCTGCACACCTTCCCTGTCTGCTTCAGGCTGTCACGCACGGGCTCCGTGCCGGTACAAAGTGCAGTAATAGCATAAAATATGCTGACAATCCTGCCTCCGAACCACGTCGGCACAGGTGATTAACAAGCTTCCCCGGTAACACTTTGCTGCGCTCGCAGGCACAGATAGAGCTGGGGAAGGGAGAGGGCAATATGGACTGGTCTTGAAAATGCAGGACAGGAGCATGTGCTATGTTTAGTGTACTAAACTGATATATTTGTGCATCAAATACGGGCTGAGGGAACCCTGTCAGATCCTCTCTGGCTGAAAGGGAGAAGCATCTTTGGCTGTAGCTTGTATGTGACCTTGGGGTATTGGATGCAAAGGTATCTGGCTGGCAGATCCAGCCTGGGATCATAGACACATCCTTTGTACCCTTCTGAGGAGGCTTTAAGCCATGCTTTGTTCTGGTCTGTTCCCACCTCTTCCTTGTTCCCTCTCAACTTGTTGCATCATTTTTAAACCCTCCCAAGTTTAAAACGGTGAAGGAGCCTACTCTGTAGCTGCTTCTCCCGGCACAACCTTGCTTGGGAGCTTTGGGGTTGTAAAGGGAAGGGATTGTGCTGGGAAAGTAGTTCTGGTCCCTGGCCACCATTTGGGAAATAAGACAGTGAGCTTGCTGCAGGCAGCTTTATTAAATAACCTGTCGAGAACAAAAGCTACCAGCCAGGGAGCGTGCTGCTTCGGAGCCCCCAAAGAGCTCCTTCCCGGGGTTCTGTGTAATGTTGCCGTGCTTCGTTATTCCCCATTAATATTTTATCAAGCAGAAGACAAAATTTTCCCTTTGAAGTTATACACTAGTAAATCAGCCTCTTATTACAGCATTAAAATAGTGACAGTTTTGCTTGGGGGAAAGGGAGGCAAGCAGCCCAGCTATAAATACTGTATTGGAGCGGTTAATAACTTTAGGAATAAGCAAGTGCTACAAACTAGAAATTTACTTTCTGTGGCCCCTGAAGGTGAACCTGCAACAGCTCTGATCTTGTTCGTTTGTTCTTTCATCCTTTCTGAGCCTAATGCAAGCCCTTGAGGGAGCACTTCAGGGCTAGATGGTACCAAGTGCTAAGGGACCATAAAAAAGAACATTTTCAGGATGATGTGCTGGGCTGGCTGGGAACAGAGAAAGAAACTTACTGGGCTTAGACCGAACTTTTTGTATCAGTTACTGTAATACAGGAAAATGTATTACTGTAATACAGGGGGGAAAAAAAAAAGGTCTTTATTGTGTAGTTACAGCTGGCCAGGCTAAAAGCTTGTCTAGGAAAAATCTCTTTTCTAGTGGACACTAAGGAAAGCACTTTGATAAGTGTAATAAAAACTGACCATCAGACAGGGTTGTAAAGATGAAAAGTGCTGTAAATGTGTCACTACCTGTTATGTGGTTTGAGAGAGCTGTAGCCATCGAGAAAAGCTGCCCATAGGGAGCACACTGGGAATCTGGGAAAGGGGATTGCACTTGCAAGGGGATCGGACATACAGATCCCGGTGTAATCCTTCCCATGGAGCGCTGCTTTGAAATCTCTGTTATCAGTGGCAAGAGAGTACAGTAAATACAGCCCCGTTTTGTGTGCAAGGCTATCTCTCTTTCCAGGATCAGAACAGGTCTCAACAGGACACTCCAGCTGCGGTCACAGAGAGGGAGTTCGGGAAGCCCTTCGCTCTCTGGATCCGTGTGAACGCTCTTACCAAGACTGAACAATAGTTGGACTTGTTTGCTTGAGTAGACAGGAAAAAAAAAAAATTAGAAGCCTTTACTAAAACCTAGTTGTCCAATCAGTGTGTTGCAATGAAATATCTTTTGATGGGTTTTGCTGAAAAGAAAACTTCATGCTGATCAGCTGATGGCAAGTTTAATTTTGTCTCATTTTTCCCTCGGGAGGCCTTGTCTGCCTCAGTTCATTATCTGTCTGAATTTTTTTTCACTGGGGAAGGACTTTTTTGCTGTTGCTTTTTTAACTCTGTGTTTGCATAGCTACTGGCATAACTTCAGGTGGATCTGTCAATAATAACTATCTCACAAACTGCTAACGAAGCCGTGTCCTGGGCAGGCGCGGGAAAGTGCTTGGGTGGCTCAGACCCAATGCTTTTCCCTGCCAGAGCTCCTGCCCCTTTCCTCAGCCCAGGCGAGGCCTCTGCTCTTTCCTGGCTGTCCCCAGCATTGTTCTGGAGAGAAAAACCAATGTCATTATGCAGATTTCACATGTATCTTCAAAGGCCTCTAATGTTTAGAGCTAAAAGCTTGGCACGTCTTATCTGTTATTATATCTAGCTAATGTTTTATCCTTAACAAAAATGAAGTGAACGAGGTAATCCTTTAAGTTAATAACTTAAGGAATCAATAATAATTCTAGATGCTGTGATTTCCTTTCTGCTTTGAATTTTGGCTTAGCAAACTGTGTACCTTGAGCTCCTCTGCCAGAAAATGGGCAGAAGATCCCCTTTGAAGTGACAGACTCTTCTACGGCTTTTTATCTGTTAATAGTATTTATAATCTAATGGAGAACAACTTTCCAAATCTGTTTGAAATATTTCCAAGCTGCTTATCATGATGTAGCATTATAATCCAGCACTAATTCACATTAGCCAAGGGTTGGATTTCAATTAATAGTCACAATACTGAAGTTTATTTTGCTAAACCATTGGCACTGGTGTGACGTTCATAAAACCAGCATGCAGTTGTGTAGCTTTCTTCCACATTCCCCTCGTAACTTTGGATCAATTTTGTAAATTATGTACAAAAATGAGGTGTGGTTTGGTTTTTTGGGTTGGTTGGTTGGTTTGTTTGTTTGTTTTTTAAGCCAGGGGACTCTGAAGAAAAACAAGGCACATATTTCCTTGGCACCAAATCTTCCTCTATTGCCTTTTCAAACCCTGACAGAAAGAAAGAGCATGAAATCCCAGTCCCAGTACTGCCTTGTGTGTTCATGGCCAGGCTTGCCCTGGTAGTAACAAACCCAAGCTAGGGAAAAATGGCAATGCACAGCTCAAAGTGCATTTCACAATGTGCCATTGGGCTGAATTCAAAGCGGTTGCTTTACCATTTCATCCTCTAAATCATTTGAACAGGATTCACTCATTCTCCTGGCATTTCTATGCTTATTGCACAAGTGCCCTACAGTATGGAACACAAATAAACATCAAAGCAGGGAAAATAATTTGACTTCCTCATCATTTTGGATATGTCTCTTTTTTTTTTTTTTTTTTTTTTTTTTTTTTTTTTTTTTTTAATATATATAATTCCTGAATTAGCTTATGGCTTATATTGAAGTGCAAGCATTTGAAATAAAGTGACAGGAGTTTATCTTCCTCTGAAAAAAAAGAAACTTTTAAAGTGATGCAATCAGATCCTGAAATCTGGAAAAAAAAAAAAAAAGTATATGAGAGTGGAAGGCTCCCTTTGGCAGAACAAGCCTGAGCTAAAAATGAAAATTTTCCTGGTTTTACTGTTTTTTCTTCAGCTCTTTGCTATATGGCAGGACCTTAACTGTTTCCCTGGGGAGCAGATGGATGAGAGGGAAAATAGAAGTGCCTGTAGCTCTACTTCAGTTCTTGACCTTTTCATATCTCTGTCCTTTCCCGGTCTCACATGCTCTAATTTTGGGTGGTATCTCTGTGTCCCACCAGTAGCTGCTGCAGGACCTGGGCGATGTTCATTATCTCAGGGTGTTCATGGTTTGGTGACTGACAGAAATGGAATAAGAGGATTCTAGCAGAACAACCAAGTTGTTAGACGTGGGTATTGGCAAGCGGAATTTTAATGGAAATGGCCTCACATAGACTCATATTTGTACAGTGCTTTTAAAACAGATCATAAAGGAAAATTGGAAAAAAACATGCCCTCTGTGCTGAGTGGGTGTGAATGCTGGAGCAGGGGCGAGTGCTGCGGGGGTTGTTACCTCTCGCTGGGCAACTACCAATTAACCCGCCCGCTCTTGCTCCTGGCATTATTATAAAGAGGGTTTGAGACGCGCAGGGGTGGTTATCCTGCATTTACGTACTGCAGGAGAAATGGAGAGTGTTAGGCGCCGTGCTGCGTGCCAGGATGCCCAAACCAGCTACTGGGGAGTTGCTGAGAAAAAGGGACTTTTTGGAAACTTTCTCCTGGGTGGAAGAGCCGCGGTTTGTATCCCTGTGAAGCTGGCAATCAGCTGCTGAGGTTGTTTCTCACCTTTGGACACATTTGATTTATTCGCACTTCCCCATCACAATTTAATTCTGTGTATTTCACTTCATCATTTAGGATTGTGAGTGTGCAAGGAAGCCTGAGTGTCCTCAATTTATCTGGTGTTTGCCAAGCAGCGTATACTTCTGTTTGCTGGCAGCTTGCATATCTCACCTCTTGCTGCTGCTTCTGCGTCCCTGCAGTGCGTGTTGAAACTTTTTAATGCAGAGGAGTGAGCCTGGAACTGACCCTGAGGTACGTTAGCACTTGAGCAGCGATGGGATGTGGCACCCCGTCATTCCCCAGCCTACCCTGGGATAATCCAGGCTGGCTGCAGCAGGGCGCAAAGCAGACAGGCGATGGTGTCGGCAGGAACGCGGCTGCTTCAGCGTCTGCTCAGATCCTGTCACTTAATGGCTATCGCGTTTGTCTAATGCCGCTCAGGGGTGCGTGTTTGCTTGCCTATCACTTCTGATCATCAGCACAATGGCACCTCGAAAGCATGCAGCTCTCCCTCAAGGGCACCTTGAGAAGCTGAGTGCCTTCGGTGCTCCCGTGAGCAATCGTGCTCCTCGCAGTTCTTTTTTCACTTGCTTATCTGCTGCTGTGGTTTGGGCTGTGTCCTTCTGTTGCAGGGCATGGACCTGGCCTGAGGCTTTACATCTCGCTGGCTCACGCGTATCACCCCCTTCAATCCATGCACAGCTCCTCAGTAGCAACAGCTCTGATATTTTTTTGGCTAGAGCAGCACGGAGTAATTTAACTCTAGGTGTTTCATTACTCAAGTTGCACTGGGGAAATACAATGCTTAATAGTTTTGTGTCACTTGGTCTAACGGGCTCCTCTTGTGCTGTGTAACGTGACCTATAGAAATGGTGTTGAATTTGCAACCTACTAAAATTTTTTCCTTGTCCTGCTGAAACTTGCTCACTCTCATCGCTCACTGGTTTGCAGGAGGCAGCACGTTGCTGCTCTGGTGAGGAGGATTCTGGCAATATGACTTAAGAGCTCTGTCCTTCTCCTTTCCTCTGACCGTTCTACAAGACAGAGTAGAAAATTACGTGGCTGCATTCCACAAGCAACTACAAGTTGATGAAATGCAACAACTCCAGTAGAGAACAGCTGGTGATACACTGCTTTTCAGCTTGGCTTATTTGCTTATTCACCCCGGTTTTTTTTTTTAGCTTCAGCAACTTGCAATGAGATCTTGGTTATTAGCAGGAATTAGCAGGATTTGATGGCTTGGCTTTCCAGAGTAAGCTCGATTGCTTTTTGTACAGGCCATGTGTAAATATATACGAGATCTGAATTTCAAGAACAGAAAGTTCATAACGAATATGGCAGCAGAATACATGCTGTATTGTCCATCAAAAATCAGCATCTTTTTGTGTAAACTCAACCAGATCAGGCTTCAGTTTGAGCAGGGAGTTGGTTTCCAGAAGTTACTTTCAGGCTAAATCGTTAGATTATAAGGATGAGGGGCCCCTTCCCATCAGCGTTTCTTCTCCTTTCCTCTCTAAGGGACAGTAGTATCATCTTTCTCCTCTAGTGCTACCATGAACCCCAATGTCCTTTTTCTTTTTCTTTTCTTTTTTATCTTTTTTATTTAATCTGCTGCCTTATCTCTACATCTCGACGACTGATTCCCCCTTCTCCCCCCCCCCCCCC
>WHYT01013102.1:968-96354 GCA_009806455.1 Tetrax tetrax
GATGGCCTTGTAAGTGATATTGCAACTAAACTTGTACAAGCTGCTGTATTGAAGTATTCCCACCTCTGAAGAAGTTAAGACTTTGAACAAGATTCTAGTGGCACTTAACGTTAGAGAAATTAGTCTGTTATTTTTCCTCTCTACTAGGGATGAAATGAAAAACTAAAGCGTTGATGGGCAGGCTGTTGCACAAGCTACCAGCCATGCCAGCAATGAAATGTGTCCTCGGTACCATGAGCTGATAGATCTTTAGTAAACCACTCTTGTAGAGAAATGAAACAAAAACTGAACTGCAAATGCTTTAAAACATAACTTTGCAGTTCAGTGTTGGTTGGAAGCGTTCAGAACGTTAAAGAAGCCAAGCCCTAGAGAAAGCAAAGCAAGCTGTGCTTGCTCAGCACACTCACTGTCATTTTCAGTGTTCATTGTGATGGACTGACCAGCCGCGGTGAAAATGGAGTTGGGTGTGCTGTTGACAGCTTTCATCTGAGATACTGATCTAGCTGATGCTTTTACTGACTCTTATGATGCCAGTTCTTCATGGAATTATTCTCCACTGTGTGAATAGCATGGTAGTGGTCAACTTCAGGGTTTTCAGCTATTTATCTTGTGAAGCATTAGAACTGGAGCTAGCTGCAAAGCCTGAGCTTAGCATGGAAAATTGTTCTGTCACCTGTGGAGTTAGCGTAAAGCTAAAATTAAATCAGAAACTTGGTGTTAGTCCTTAGTCCTTAAGAAGAGCTGGGTGTTTGGAAAGGCAGGCAGAACAGACCACCACCCTGACGGGGGCGTGTTCCTTATGGTGAGAGCTGTAACAGGGTGTCCTGGTTTTGACTGTGTGGTACTTAGTTGCTGTCTAGGGTTAAACCACAGCACAGGGGAGTGAGCTTCTGAGAGTGGACTGCAAGGCAGGCTGCCATGGGCCTCTGAAATTCCACAGCGTGGCCTAGAAGACAGCGAATACCTGTGTAGGAAAGACTTAGAGTCATAGAGTAGCTTGGGCTGGGAGTGTTGAA
Source organism: Tetrax tetrax (assembly GCA_009806455.1). Taxonomy (NCBI): domain Eukaryota; kingdom Metazoa; phylum Chordata; class Aves; order Otidiformes; family Otididae; genus Tetrax; species Tetrax tetrax. Next base: position 1,985 of record WHYT01013102.1, read on the forward strand.
GCCCACCCAGCCCAACCCCCCTGCCAGGAGCAGGGACATCTCCAACCACATCAGGTTGCTCGGAGCCACGGCCAACCTGGCCTGGAATGTTTCCAGGGATGGGGCATCCACCGCCTCTCTGGGCAACCTGGGACAGTGTCCCACCACCCTCAGTGTAAAAAAAAAAAAAATTCCTAATATCTTGTTCTTTTTTCCTAATGAATTGTTCTGATACTTTAACTTTGATGTTTTTTAACTCAGTCTTCTTCCTTCCTGTTGTGTATATTGATCTCAAAATGTATGTTCTGTGCTCCCTTGTGTTTGATTTTAGCCCAATCACTCCTTTGTTTTCTGCAGAGTGAGTTTGTAGTGCTGGATAGAGCTTCTCCACAAAACCTCCTCTGGTGTGGTGGCTGGTGCATACTTCTGAGGAGAATAAGTGCAAGGAGAGCTAGAAAGCTTTTCTGCTTCATGGGCAAGCACATGAATGTTAAAGCTCTGATAGTACTGTCTGTTTTTACCTTCTGGCAGAGCTTTAAAATAAGAAGCTCTGATTGCATTTTAACTTAGTTACAGGAAGAATCAATGCAGGTGTGCTTTTCTGCCTGCTGGGTTATGTTCCCGAGAGGGCTGGGCTGCTCAGCATACCTACTAGAGCCTGTGAGGCAGAAGCAGGATTGAGGTACTTGGTTTCTTGGGCTGGGGCAGTTCTGTAGATGCACGGAGTGACAGCTGAAGGTATCTGGTGAACTCAAGGCTGTACACACCTGGGGAATGTTGGATATCTTCAGCTGGGTTTTTGTATTTTTTTAATTTCAGAGCTAAAGTTGTTCTTTACTGGTGCTGTCTCTAGCAGATGTGCAGGATCTACCCTCTCAGGTCCTCCTTTCTTTAGCCCTTGCTGGGAAAAATAATTGGAAAATGCTTTTCACTTTAACCTTAGCTTCCTACTTTTCAAGGAAACAACATTATCAAAGTAACTTATTACCTGTATGTGCTTCTGCCGTGCTGTGAGTACACTGTCCCTGTAGATAAGACTTCTACCAAACACTCTCTTGCTTGTGGGCTTTCTAATCCTGTTTTAAGAGCGTGGAAAGGTTTACATCAGGGAATACCAGGGAGAAGCTATACATCATGCTTGAACTGAGATTTCTGAAAACAAAGTAACTTGAAATAGGTCTCTATGGTGCCTGTCTGTATGATGTCTCTTGTGCATCGACATTTAATAGTCTCTTTATATTTTTGATTGTTCTGGTATCCTACAAGGTTTTGTTCCTAGGTTATACAGTCAGTATGGGAGGAGGTAATGCACTTCAAGTTGATTTTGCGGGGGAAGACTACTGCATTGCCATAATTAAGTCTTTATAGTTTTTCTTTCTAATACCAGAGGTTTATGCACTGGTATAGACATTATTTATAGAAACACTGTTAGAACAGCTTTCTGTTGCCCTTTTGTGGGCCTCATTTGCTTCTCCAACTTTAGGACTAGAAACTATAATCAAACAATTTATTCTGCAGTATTACCTGAAAAGGCAGAGCATCCAGAAGAAATAGTTTTTTCTTTCCCTGTGCCTTTAAAAGAAGGTTTTGACTCCTGTATCAACTAGGAAAAGGCAGGCTCTTGACAGAATGAGACTGTTTACTCTCGTGCTGCTTTCTCCACTTGTGGAAGTGCTTGAGGAAATGGTTCTTGGCCGTGTGTGTGAGGAGAGGACCGGAATGCTGGTCTGCGTGCTGAAAGGTGAAATTGGGTCTGTGAAGACAAGATGCTCTCGCTTAGCTTTCTGACTGCCCTTGGAGAGCGGAGCAAAGGCAGGGCTTGCCCGCAGGGTGGGTTGCGTTTGCAGTCTCCCCAGCTCATCCCTGTGAGCAACCTTTTATGTAGGGGTGATGTGGATCACAAGCCTTCTGAGTCCTGTGAGTATGACTCTGCTGTTTCTGTGTGGTTTGACTGTTCTGTGCAAGTTGAATTCTTTTGGGTTTTGGGTTTCTGTACAGCTGGTGGCAGGATTTCAGAAAATAGATTGAAAAATCAGATCTTTCCTTGAGTCTTTCTGTCGTGCAGAGTTTAGCACCTCATAGGTGAAGGGCAGACTACTAGAATTTTCATTTCAGTTATTTAGTTGTTAGAAATTGTAGATGAAAGCATTGAAGAATTGTGAGTGAAAGTGAACACTGAATTAAAGAAATTGAACAAAGATTGAGCACCCAGAGAGATTAGGAACAACTTAGTTGCACCTGCTGTGACTGCTTATGGAGTTTTAATACCTTTAATGTCCTACAGTCCGTGTTACGAGGACAAGCTAGCTTTAGTACTTTTGAACTGTAGCCTCAATCTTCTTGTACAGAAGATGTTGGAATGCTCCAGTCTAGTAGATGAGCTGGCACTAAGCTCTGTTGTGTCACTTGTGCTACCACTACCTACTTTTGACAGGAGTTTAAGTCCGAAGCTGCTCATGGCAGTGGTTGCAGTTAGATTTGGAATTGGTGGAAAGTGCTCCCCTGGAATTTCCTGTCTGGTAGAAGGGAACCAGCCTGGCTCTCCCTGTTTTCTCTGAGTAGATTAGGAAAGGGAGTAAGCTAGTTGCTGTGGCTGTCTGATTTCATCTCTGGTAGCAGTAATTGACCTAAATGTGTACCTGTGGAAGCTTTACTGATTGCATTGCTATCTGTAAGCTTGTAATTGCTATCATTGAAACTGCAACTTGAGAGAAAATGGGATGCTGTGAAGTTCTGCTGTGTGTAATTATAGTTTGTTGCATCCTTGATAGGGTGTTTGCTTTGAGACCTTTTCAGACCTAGTTCTGGATTTCTTGCAGCTGAAGACTGTCCTCCGTATTACTGATCTCCAGCCTTCAGTGTCTTCTCCAATTTTCAAAACTACTGTTATCAAAGCTGACTTTTACTATTCTGTGGCTTCTCTGTAAGTTCAGATTTTTAAAATAGTTGTCTGTCCCTTGACCAAGAACAGATAAGCCAAAATGAAATGCTACGAGAAGAAAACTCACCTGCCATATTGCAGAGCAGCTTTGCCTGAAAATTAATGCAAAGGCATTGCTCTGTCCATTCTGCAGACAGTTCGCTGTGGTCTGACTCGAGCAGAAACACCTTTTCTAAGTGCTGTGAGTGGGTAGATTTCATTGTTCTATTTGATTTTTTTCCTTATTTCACTTCTGAGAATAAATATGTTAGTGTAATATAGGCATTGTTGAACTTTTGATCCCAGAAATGAGACTAAAATATCTAAGCAGATTGCATTTCTAGGTTATTTTGATTATTTGCCTTTAATAAATGGAAGCTGAAAGCAGGTGGAGCGTACTTGATGTAAACTTCTAAGTTTATTGCCTGCAGACTTTTTCCTTCTTTCCATCTAAACAGTGTGCATGTGTTTTAACAGTGGATAAACTTTTTACCAAACTAATGCCTAATTCTTATCAAACAAGTGTTCATCTTTACAATTTAGCGTTCCTGTTCTTTAATTGTGTGGTGATTGGTGGGTATACCAGCCATGAGTACGTTTGAGAATTCAGATTCTTAATTTTCTCTCACTGCTGGTAGCAGGAATTTGCTGTGAACAGGGCATTATATTCTGGTTGGATACCCACTATAATTAAATTATCATCTTTGTGTGTGTTCAGTGAACCTTTCTTTGAGTAACTTCCAAAAGAATGCACCTTTTTGCACTTTGGGAAAATCTGAACTCACTGAGGAAAAAGGAGGAAGAAGGGACAAGGTAAATATTTTGAGGTCTGCTAGGCTTTCCTTGTAGGTTTGGCTAATGGATTATGGTCAAGGCATAGTTGTTTTCTAATGCAGAATACAATAGCTTGCTTGTTTTCTTTTTCTTTGGACTGGAATCTCTTAATCCCTTCAGACTCAAGCATGAGTATCACATGATTTGAAGGTGTTTGGTTAGTGTGCTTCACTGCTGCAGAGCATCCCTGTACGTAACAGATGCGTAAATTGGGACTGCAGAGAGAAGCCACGCGGAAATTTTCAATTTTGGAAATCCACGTCTAAGTGTTTAATTTTTGTCACTGGGTTGTGCTCTGGCAAAACCAAGGGGAAGCATCTGGTCAGACTTTTAAGTAAAGAGATCAGATTTCTGCTCTAAAACTGGTAGTTTGTGATAGAAGCACTGCAACTATGCTGGTAGTAGACCCCTGCAAACGCTCAAACCCTGTGTGAGGGTATTTGTATGGAAACTTCCCTGCAGGAAAAACTGGTGGTACAGCTAATCTTAGATCTGTCTTTCGGAGTCTCTGACCATATGGGACATCAGTGGATATATAGTTGTGTAAGAAATACTCATAAACCCTTCTTAAACACAATTATCAATGCTCGTTAACAGATCATTTCTGAAAATGGTAGCTTCTTGTGTAGCTGCATGATGGTAACAACATGCCCAGTCCTTCTTGTGTTGCCTTTTTTCCCCCCTTTGGTTCTGCAGGCTCTAGTAGTTGGAATCAAAATGCCTTCGATGTCAAACTGGGATTTTAGCTGTTAAATGGTAGGATGAACGCTTGTATTTGAGGATAACTGCTAAACACTGATCTAGTGAGAGGATGAGACAAGATGAGTATGTTGTTGGGATTTTCTAAAATAGAATAGGGTTCCCTGAAGTGTTCAAGTTTGGTAATAAACTGAGGATGGTAAAAAAAAACTCCAGTGGCTTAAAGATGCTGATCTTGACTCTTGGTGCTTCTTTTTCAGAATTTGGTACGTTAAGCACCAGGTCCCTTGCTTTGCTTGGAGCTGCTTCAGTCACTGATTCTATCAGCAGCTGAAGCCAACTTCTTCCCAAGCTGTTTTACTCACACTGGAAGAAACGCAAAGATAATTGGGTAGCTCTATACTTAGCGCATTACTCCAGGCAAATTATCTTTTGCTTCTCAAGTGTTGACTGGTAGCCTGCTTTAAGAGCTGTCTAGCTTTCAATTGCTGGGTCATTCTGACCCCTCTGCAATATTTTTATCACATAGGCACTTCTTCCTATAAACTTGTGAAAAGCTGGTGATATCCTGACAGTGGAAGGGTCTAAGGATGGAGATTCTTTAGTAATTCACTGCGAGGGAAAAAACCGAACACCAAACCTGCTGTTGTAATCAAGTTGGAGTAGGAAGCAATCTTGAAACCTGCTTGATACGATGGTTACCGGTGGAGGGTGATTAGGTTCGTTACTGTCACTGCCCCGGCTGGTGCCTGAACTGGGTGGATGTGGTGTTCATGTGGAGGACTCAGCGTGGGGAGCTGTGGACAAAAGACAAAAGGATTTAGGATTTAGCTTGAATTGACAAGTGTAAGATAGATATCACAAAGACAATAAGAGCTATTTCTTGCTTTCATTTTTTAAGACTAGCTGTTTAATAAGCAGTTTGTATAAGGTACAGGTTTGGGTGCTCCTGTCCTTTCTGAGGGTCACACCCAGAAAGCAGTGCTATTAAAATTAATGGTGCTATTGCATCATTCCCTAGACCGCCACGTTCTCAGTCAGCGCTAAGGTATGAAGACTTTTCCTCTTGCATAAGACAACTTACTGGTTCTGGTTGGGGAGGAAGCAGTTTGGCAGCTCACTGAGGAGTAAGTTGCATGCTGCTGTGCCCTGTAGCTTATTTTTCGAAACATGACTGTTTCAAGTTATTGTCCAGCTTTCTAAACGCTTAGCAGTAGGCACAACGGCCTGAGAGCGGACCACTGCTCACGCAGAGGGAGTGGCTGTCTGGTCAGCCCTTGCTGGATGCAGTTCCTTCACTGCTGCTAGCGTGCTTCTTGCTCCTAGACCCAAACTGTTTGGCATTCAAATTAAAGGCCTAGTCAGGCTAAGCTTCGCGTACTTGAACATACTTCAGGGGCCCCAAAATTGCAGTGTGACTTCATCTGCCTTGTCTCCTTTCAATTTCTAGGTATTTATAACAACTATTATTGATTTTTTTTCTGATTCTTCCAACAAAATTCAGATTTTAGTCTCCCCATAAGCACTTACTACCATGTGTCAGTCCCAGCAGATCAAGCAGTGTACTAGTTAAGAAATATTTTTTCTAAAAATACACTGCAGATTCAGTAACATTTGTTATTGAGCTAAACTGACTTCACTTATCAAAGGCAAGGAGTGCGAAGTGAAAACATGCCTTGTCAAAAGAAGTTGGGCTTAAGTGACTTTTATCGTTGAAAGGACAAGAAAGGACTTAAGTTTTTTTTTTTGTGCAAGAATTACCATATTAGAAGCAAGCAGGTGGGCTGGATTGAATCTAGGAAAGCTTACAGTTTAAAGAAAAGTCTAATGCCAAAAAACCCTCCAAAAACTAATTTATGTGCTTAAACTCCACAAATTTTCTACTGAGTCTTGCCAAGGCAAAGAATTCCTAGAGCCAGTTTGAATTTCCAGGCTGGGTTTGGAGTGTTGTAGCTGCTTCTGCAGGTGCAGAGAATACTCAAGTCTGTTCAGGTTGGTTGGTGAGTCTGAGTGGTTTTCTTGCTGGAAAGATCTTTAGGATTCTGAAGATGTTGCTGTGTAGCACACTTGTGCAGTTGCAGATGTAGCCAGCTGGGGTTTTTTACTGCTTGTGAAAGGTCAGCTTTTGAATTTTCATGAATCGATGAACAGTGAAATTTAAACTGGTGGTGTAACACTTGTCTTCTAGAACTTCAGGCCCCCAGTTTGACTCTGGAAAACTTAGGAGGAAGAGTAGGGTCCCTGTGTGGGTTGGTGTTCTTAAGGTCTGCTGAAATGCGAAAGGTGAAGGCATACCTGAGGGCCAGTTTGGAGAAGGCGTGTTCAGCTGAATGAAGATCAGTTGTGGTGAAACAACTCAGTGCATCCATCGTGTTTGCAAAAGATCAGCACCATATTTCAAGAGCCATTAGTCAGGTTTTGCCATTGTATTCTGCCCTAGGTGACTTTATGCGTTGAAAGACTTGACTTAGCAGAGTTTGTACATGTTGAAACAAATATAATGGATTGAAACTTGTCTCAAGAACTTGCTGCTTGTTAGCTGACTTCTGAAAAGCCACTTTACCTCTAACTCCTCAAAAATCCTGCTGATGACTTGGTTTGTTTTTTTAATAACGCTTTACCTAGAGCTCATAAAGAGTTTAAACAGTGTACTGGCAGTTTATTGCATGTAGAAATGTGGAAGAGAAAGTTGTGAGTCTCTGAAGCTGGGAATCTGTAGATCATGCTGAGTGACAGCTCAACCTCTACATGAAATTCAGAGCATCTTTGTCATGTTACGAAAAACTTGTTGCCTGGTGCTGATCTGTTGCTCCAACTTAGAACTTTTTGTAACCTTTACACTCTGAGCGTAGAATGGGAATTTATCCTGTCAAATCCTGCATTTGTTTAAAGAGTTAGCTCTGACTTAGTCACCTATGTCCTACATCTCTAGATCTCAGTCATTTAAATACCAAGGTGTGTGTCACTCTGAACTTACTGGGCAGGTAAGTTTTTTTTTTCCTTTAACAGAAAGAAATGTGACCTGTAGCAAATAGAGCTCTGCCTATCTTTCTACATCTTATTCTTTTTTTTTTGTTTACGTACAGTGTTGAACTTCTAAATCAGTTTTTAGGAGTGGTCTGCTGGTGAGTTTTTGCCTGGAGATTTCTCCAAATACTTCTGAGATGAATAGTGTTTAAATTCAGCTTTATCTTGGAAGTGATGTATTTTACATTGTATCTGATGTCAATTTTGAGCTTTTTGGGGAGGAATGGGAGAAAGTCCTTACTGATGTTTTGTCTAAACAAAATAGGCTGGGGGAATACTATAACATACACTGGGGATATGGAATGTCTTAAAAATGAAGTGCTTGATGAAGTAGGTTGAATGGAAGAGTCTGAAGGTATCAATTTTGAAGGAAGGAGTAAATCTTCTAATTTATCTAGTTAGCCTTGCTGTACTTTCAAGGCTTACTGAATTTTTGAAGGGAGAAGTAGCAGATTTTTTAGTGTAGAACAGTAGACTTGGATTATATCTTGCCTTAGTATTTTGAGGTACCTTGGTGTAAAGTTTTCACAGAAATGTTGTTCATACTGAGCTGATGGGATGGGAGTTAAGGTCATAAGTCAAATATGGTTCTTTCTCTTCCTTCCAGTACTTTATCTCCTTGTCACAAGTGACACAGCCTTCCTTACAAACAGAATTGAATTCGAAATCTGCCACTTCACCTTTCTTTCAGTGTTGCTTCGGCCCATTGCATCTGAGTTTAACTTGCAGCCTTAGTTCAGCATGACTAGCGATAGACCCTGAACGGGGATCTCTTTAATACGGTGCTTCTAGACCGAGGTTGCTGCAAGTAAAGTGTTTAACAAGTGCTTCTGCAGTGCTTTATCTTGCTTCTGTAGGTAAAACGGCCCCTGTCCTGAAGTGAAGTTGCTGGCTTACAGCAGCCTTCGTGAGGTAGAGTCCTGCTAGCGTGCGGCCGTCTGGGACGGGTACAAAGCGAGGGCTGCTCTGTGGATCACGCGACTCTGGAGCCAAGAATGCCGGCTGCCTTACGGCACTGCGGTGTTGGGCTGAACTTCTGGTGCAGGAAGGCCGAAGTACTGAAAAGGAGTGATTGCTACTGATTTGAAATTATCCCTCAAACGCAACTCCTGGAGCTGTTCTGTATCTCAGACTGAGTTTGTCACCCGCAGAACACGCAGCTCTCCCAGGGTTTGCCTCTGGTGCTGTCTGGCGCCGCTTGAGTTGTACTCGAGATTTATGCAGGAAGTGGAAGCAGATGCATTCCTTTTTCTCAGAGTGTTTTATTAATTGTTAACTGAAACAGTTGAATTGCTGGGTTTTGTTTAGTATTTGTGGTAAGATGTGATATGTTACTTGATAAACGCTCCTGTGTTTTCCACAGATGTTCTCCACTGATAAAATGTGCTTAGTCCTTGTGGGTTGTGGAGAGTGGGTTGTTGTTGTGGATGGTAAGGTAACTTTGTATGTAGTAGAGCAGTGAGAAGTAATGCGCTGAGACTTCATACTGTAGTTACTCAGTAACTCTGTTTTTGTCACTGAGCTGTGAAAAAATAATGCTGGTGAATTTACGAAGGTAATGAAAAATGGACAGAACGCAGATGTATGTATTTCAGAGCCTCTTCTTAGAGGTGGTAAAGCCTTCACTGGTAGCTGTACTCAAGCAGATATTCCTCCTGGCTCTAACAAGACTAAAAATGTTAACACTGTTTAATACCTATACAGTTAGGGCCTCTAGCTCTTATTTCTGAGGTTTTATTTTATCTTGTGTAAGCAAAATGATTACCTGTCAGCTTACTGTAATGCTGGAAAGGCATGATTTGCTTCAAACTTCTTAAAGCCAAACAGAACGTATGCATTGCTGTGTTCGCTCTGGTGTGAGTTATGTCAGAGTGCTGGCAGATCTCTTCCATGAGATCATGTGTCAGTCAGAGGTAGAAGCTAGTCTACTAACACATTTAATCTATTTTTGATTTGTCAAGGTCTCAAAGGTAGAAACAAAAAGCACTTTGTCCTGGCTAGTCTCATCAAGAGTGACACTTGAATCACTCTTTCTAGTTGTGTATTCACTTATTTTCTTAGCATACTGCTCTTGCTGAGTGAAGCGCGTTGTTCTGTAGAAGTCACTTCCACTGTCAAAGTTCAAAGGCTTCCATCTGTAGCCTGAACATCTCATCCTGGCAACCTCAAACGAGGTACCTGTTTGAACAGTTCCCAGTTCAACCTCGTCAGCATAAGCCAGTGAAACTTCTCTGGCAACTGGTGGCCCTTCTGTAAAATAAGGCTGTGCCAGGGCTGAATCTTGCTGCTGCCTTCCATTGTATCCTTGATGCTGTATCTCCTTTCCCTCAACTGAATGAAAGAGTGTCACTGAAGGTATTTCTTGAATGGTGTAGAAGAAGCTCTAGAGAACCTGTATTTCTGGGGTTTTGGTGGACACTCGATCATTCACGCTTTTTTATGCTTTATTGCTGAGAGAACTGAAGTCTGACAGAATATCCTAGAAATATTGCATCCAGGTTCTAGTTCTTTTTTATATATTGATAAACCTTTCTTCATTGCTAATACCAAGTGTCTGCATACAGTAAAAAGTCTTGAGTCTTTACCTTGCTATATAATTTTCCTGTGGCCATTTTCTGAAGCTCTAAACATCAGGGCTTTAAATTTCTCATGCGTGTTAGAGCTGTGTGAGAACTTCCTTGACACTTGCAGGCTATCATGAAGTATTCAGTTTATCTTTAAGTGGACCGTGATTTCCTACTGTTTACTTCATGCTCTTCAGGTCTGTTTGCACTTACCTTAGTTAAGCAATAATTAGCTCAAAGCATTGAACTGGTTGAGTTATATTAGGAGAACAAACCAATAACCATAATGCAGTAAGCATTATTGCAACTTCCTGGTAATGAAAATTCCAGTAGCAGAACACTTAATTTAATTTTTAAGCTTTGAGAAAATAGTGGTGGTGATAGAACAACTTTGTAACTGACTCTCTTAGGCAGCTACTTAATGCTAGCAAAAACCTTAGGCTGCGTAGGGAGAGCTGTAGTGGATTTACAGCTGTTGGGATAACAGCTCATTCCTGGTGTTAATGTAGGGAATGACTGAGCTGCTTGTTCTTCGCATTGGAACCCCAAAGAATGTGCTGTGCACTTATGTTTTTTAATTACTGATGCTTCCACAGGCAGTCTGGGTGCCATTGTTTACTTCCTTCTAGTGACTCTGCCTACATGTAGTTCAGCTGGAAACTGCAGAGTTAAGGACACTTGGGTACTGCTGTCCTGTCCTCCCACCAAACCACGCAGTTGAATCAAGCATGTGTCTGTCTCCTGACGTGTGTGTTCAAAATAAGTAAGAACTGCTTGCTAAGTGATAGAATGGTTTTAAAAAGAGACAAGGTCAGGCAGAAGAGCTGGCTTTAGGTGAGAAGAATCTTAAGGGCTTTAGGGTAATTTTTGCATACAGCTGGTGTGGACCATGGCGCTGAGGATGCTTCCGGTAAAGAGTAATCTCTTTTGGCTGCTGATGGCAGCCATGGCAGTTAACCATGAAAACTTGGTTAACCAACTCTGCTGTAGAAGTTGTATCGATACAGCCTCCTAAGACCCCACTGAAAAGCTCTGAAGAACTTTGATGTCTTGTTGTTCTGCGGAGGGACAGCTCTGACTCAGTGGGGAATGTAAGCATGTGATTAAACTCAAAGCAGTTAGCAGTGAAGGAGTCGGAATTCTGAAGGCTTCTGGCCTCACAAGTGAGGGCATCAGTTCTGTGCCATTAACCTCTTAAACTGTGTACCATCTCAAACCCTTACCTCGCTCTACTATTGTGCTTACCTTCAGGCACTGTCTTCCAGCTCTGTGGGCTGAAGTGCAGCTGTATGCTCTGCTGATGGGTGTGGATGGGCACTACCTGCTGGGTAGGCACCTCAAGACTTTCTGCTTGGCAGTGAGATGGTTACTCAAAGGCTCCGGCGGCATGCCTGCACGCAGATGCTCTTCACGTGCAGGGAGATGCTCTTTACCGGCAGAGCTGGGTGTTGATGCTCTTCACCAGTTCAGAAGCGTCTAGTATGGTGGAGACTTGCCCAAAGCCAACTTTTGATACTGTATCCTACTGAATTTTCTATAAATTCTACAGATACCGCCATGGGTTTAGTATTGTATGCTAAATATAGATATTTTGAGCAATTATTGAAGAATTTAAGGTGAATGCTCATAGAACAACAGTGGTTTTAGAGTCTAGGGTACCTTAACAGCATTATGGAAGCTAGCTATCATGTTAACAAAACCATTCTAAATATACTTCAGCATTGCATTCTTGACAGAGTAGTTGTGACGCCAGGACTTGAATATGAGTACATCTTACGTGTGTAGCTCATGTGAGAATGAAAAGCAGCACATGCTAGACTTGAAGATAGTGTTTCTTCCAGTATGACTTGGAGTATGGTACAATTATCCTTTGCTTTTGAAGTGTTATGCCAACTCAGTAATGTGTGGCTGTTCAGAAGTGACTGCAAGCTGCGGGAAAATCTGATTCCTTCAAAAAAAAAATGCATCTCAGTTTCTGCAGTCCATGTAGAGAAAACTGCTTGGAAAGGTTGTGTTGGGATCTTTCATTGGGTATGACATGCCAGGAAGATTGTTTTGGTTTTCCATCTGCATGAGAAGTCTATCTTCTAGCTTCTGTCTCCCAGGCTTTCTGTTTTTTCCTCTTAGGTTTTTAGCTTGCTTGTGGACTAGTTTATTCCTCATCAGCCAAGCTGTGGAGGGAATACCTGGGAAGCAGTACTTGCAAGCTTCTGTAATGGATTGGTATGAACTGTTCAAATGCCTGCTGCTGTCTGAGCTCGCTCCTGACTGCGTAATTTAAAGGAAATACAGGAAGGTTCCAGACAGGAAGGAACAAGGGTCAAACTGTCTGAAGGGCACTGCCTGGCATAGCTGTCCTGATATCAATGAGGATAGACTTTCATGGTTACGAAATCAGTAAAATACCATCTCTAAACATGGTCTCAAACTGCCGGGTCTCCTTGGCAGAACTAGACAGTCTTTTGAACATACAAACTGTTTAGGCAATTTAAAGCTGATTTTTTTGTATCTTTGGTAGGCTAAGGAAGTCTTTCTTGAGGTTGTCTTCCTTGCTACCCATACCAGCAGGAGATGGATGTGTTTTTCACGGGGAGTAAACATCTACTTGAAGTCACAAGGCAACAAGTTCTATCGTGAAAAGCAGCAGTTTAACAGTGGGAGTGAGTAGCCTCGCATGCCAGAAGACAGGATTGCCAATGACTGATGAAGGGTCTGTACTTCGCTTCAGACTTCCCTTTGAAGTGTCTTGGGTTTCTGATGGAGTGAATAGAGGCTGACTTTGGTACTACCAGAGACAGGAGGTGACTTGGGGTGGAGTTGAGACTCTAAAAGTGGAGGTGAGGCCAGAGGAAAATGTGAAGAGCTGACATGCTATTACTGCTTTGATTTCAATGCCTGTACGAGGCCTTTACATTAAATGGATGCTGCTAAAAACCTCCCCCTCCTGCCCTCCCTTTTGTGGGAGAAAAATGGCAGGTTTCAGTTCTTCATTCCTGCTGCTTTAATTCCTCCTGAGGCTGCTATCCAAGTAGCTTTCCTTCGTGCTGCGGCAGTCTTGCTTGGGCTGTCAGTGCAGTCTGCAGGCCTTTGTGAACTGCACTGGTGTAGCAGTTGATTGAGCACTGGAAGCCTGAGTAAGTGGCACTGGCTGGTTCTCAAGCCTGACATCATATCCAAGAATTAGATGGCTTTCTTTCACCGTGGGGATAATGAAATAATTCCTACTGTGTTATTCATTAACTCACATTTCATTCAATGGCTCTGAAGAGGATAACGAGTGTTAGAGGTGAACTTGCATAAGACTTCTGACATCCTTTGGGTGAGACAAATGAGAGTTAAAGCTGTGGCAGGCAGAGTTTAAGCACAGCAGCGATGCCTCACTGAGGTGGTGTGTTACATGGGCTGGCTTTAAAACTAATTTCATGGCTTTTGCTCTAGGGGTTTAAAGGAAACTGCCTGCCTCTGAAGTTGTTGGAGAAATAACGAGTGCCCTAAACCAGATACAGCTCATCTTAGGGCAGAGGCTGCGCCTGGCTGAATGATGTGCTGCAGAGCAGGTGTGGGACAAAGAAACTGGGGGACCTGCAACAGTAAAAGCATATGAAGGGAAAAGCATCTTGAAGGACAGCTGCTCCTGATTCCTATAGAAAAGTTTTGCTACAAGAGCCTCTTTTAGCCTGAATGTAGCTTGAGCGTGTGTAACACTTGAATATCCCTTGCACATTAGTGTCATGCCTGCTGTCCCGTCACGTGCACAGTTCTGTCACCTTAAACTGCTGCGTGTCACTCTGCAAGAAGACTTTAAAGGGAAGAAAGATTACCTAATTTACTAAGGGATTTTCATAACATCGTGTTCGAAGCAATAAAACCAGACAACTCTACCTCTCGCTGTAGGGCTGGCCGTTTTAAAGCAGGCTGTGGGAATTAGGTGCATTGACTCATTTGGCTCTAATGTCAGTCCTTCATGTGACCTGGGCTTCCTGATAAATACGGCTGTGGCTGCTGATCAAGCTGCCATACCAAATGTGAGTACTGTTCTATTCTGAAGGCTTGCCAGGGAGTTCTCCCTCCAAAAGAGGTTTATCTATGCTGTGCAATTGAGCCAGTAAACAAATATAATCAGATTAAGCTGTTTGTGGGAGGAGTTACGCTTGGATATTCAAATGCCTGACAAACTGTCTGATCTTTTGACTGTTGCTGTGAGTGCACTGGTATCAGTAGTTCCTCCCCACAGGGAATAACTGAGATCGCTTTAGGGAGAGCCTGTAATGTCCTGGACATCTGAAGAAATCCAGAACTTCCAGGTGGCCAAACAAGACCTGAAATTACCTGCTATTTGTAGAAGCACTGAGGGAACAGAGACTTTATCTCAGCAGAAGTTCTAGATGGTGGTCTGGTGAGTCAGGTGGCTGTCATCCTGGAGAACTAGATGTGTCCCTGCCCTGTTGTGGATTGTGGTGCTGGCGAGTAACTTTCTGGAAACTTGTGTGTAGAGTTATGGTTTTGATGTTACGTACAACTCTGGGCCTGAGTGCTTGTCTCTGCAGCTCAGACCCCCAGTTAGAGGAGTTGTATTTCCTGAAATATAGAGCAGATTACTGTGAAAATTGGGGGTATTTGAAGACCTAGACTTTAGACGTCTGTTCTGGGTAATGAAGCTAGAAGATCATTCTGGTGCCTTGAACTCCTGCTATGCTTAGTTTTTTCAAGCTTTTAAAAATATGTTGCTACCACTTAACCATATGGGGCCATGTGAAAACTGTGGTGCGCAGTGGATCTTTAGCAGAAGAGCTGCTATAAAATGAGCAGCCTAGAAAAGATGAACTCAATTCAGAACTCCACACTGACAACAAGATTTAATAAAAATGAATATAACGAAAAGTTCTGCATTCAGGGAGTATTGTCCACCTCGCTCAGGGAGTGAGGATAGGGGTTTATGGGAAGGAAGGGATGGAGAAGGGATTTAGGGATCATATTCCAAGAGAAGTTGAATTAAAGCTTCACAAGTGATCACAGTGCTTGCATTTCCTAATGCTAATTCTTCACTCCATGCTTTTTATATATAGACTCTTTAAGAGGCAATTACAAGTTGATTTCTGCTACATGTATGAGTAGTGAAAATATCTGCTGTGTCATTAATACACGGGGCTCAGGCTGTCAGCTTTGCCTCCCTTGTTTGCTTTATTGTGCAACTACCTGTAACAACCTTAACTCCTAAAATTGTCCAAAAATCCATCACCAAAGCATACCTGCCCTCTCAAGCAGTATTTACATACCAGCACTCTGACTTCTTGAGCTGCTGTGTGTAAAGTGGTAAAATACCAAACCAGACCATTCTCTTACCTGTTCTTGGAAGATCTGCTTTTCAGCACCCATGGTGACGGTAACTGGTAAAAAAAAATCTTCAGTTCATGTCAGGTTTTGTTCAGACTCAGCACAAGTTTGGCTGTAAGTGCTGCTTCATGGGCTTCACTGGTTATTCTGGAAGCCTCTACCATCAGGGAGGGCTTTCAAAACAGTTCTGTCAGCTGGACCTGAAACTGATGGAGAGATGTTACGTTTCCAAGCTAATGACACAGATGTGGTACTTCTATTAAAACATATACTTTGGATCCTTGTGCTTGGTTGACAGATTAGTTTAGGCTGGCCAAGCAAGCTTTCCCTCATAAAGATGTAATCCTCATCCAGGAAAGGTGTTTGGCCATTTCTTGGCATTTGGATCTAGATGTACAAAACCATGCGAGCTTTCAGTAATACAAGGCCTGAATACTGAGGCTGTTCCTGCAGCAAGCTGTTATTTATCTGAATTGCAAATGCTTTTTCCTCTCAGCATTTGCTTCTAGATTTGCCTTTGCGTGTAGGCTTGTTACACCACCCGCATAAACCCCTTGAAATAAAGGCTTACGATAAAAATGAGGTAGAACTAAGTATTCTGAATGTTTGTCCTTGTTATTTTCCCTGTCGTGGCTCAGTGTGAAGGCTTGCTTTGCCTTTGAGGATTTTTCTGAACTTTGCTTAATTAAGATTCTAACCTTAACATTGGAACAGGTTGTCTAGAAAGAATATGCTTGAAGATATTCCTTGGCTGGACATGTCGTTGAGCAACTTGATCTAATTGGAACTGTGTCAAGTAGGGGCTTGGACTTACTGATGTTCAGTTGTCCCATTCAACCCAAATTGTTCTGAATTTTTTCTGCATGTGTTATCGCTCCTGGTTCTTTATATTTTCCCATTTGAACTGGTGCTTGGCTGTGGTTGGATGTTGAACCTTGTTCCTGTGGCTGGTAACAGAAATCTCTGGTGTTGCATTTGAGTTTCAGAAGAAAAGCGTTCTGTAAAGTTCAGTCCTCCTGGACCTGATGGCGAGCTTTCCTGCAGGCGGCTTTTTTTGTGTAGTTACGGGAACGAAAGAAATTCCTGCCCTTTTTTGGTTTGGACTTTGACCAAGGTTGGCACCTCATAAGATTTTTAAGGAGATCCTTGAGTACCTGAGCAAACTGAGTTTCAGTATTTTGCTCAAACATTGTCAGCAGCTTCATCCTGCTTCTGCATTACGAAACAAGATGTCTGAGGTCAGGTTTTTTCCATTTAATTTCATCAGGAGCAAAGCAGTGAATTAAGATGCAAACCTTGAGTACTAAACCTCTTATTCCTCCTTATTTATGTTGTATCTGCTTCTGTGCAAGCTGAGTATTTTATCTCCATGTGTCTAAGACATCTCTGAGTTCATGTTCAGTAGCTATAGACTAGGTTTTGCTGCTGAGTCAATTACCAGAGGGTACTTCAAATGAAGGATAAAGAATAAAAATAGACTAATATAGTTGATCTTACTTATTTTTTTTTACTGTGAAATGCTACTTCTGTGCCTTTAATTGAAGCCTGATACCTGCAAGTTGTAGGTAAGAAATGAAGTGTTTTGATGTGTAACTTGTGCTATTTTCATATCTTTAAGTGAGCTTGTGGCCTAATGCATTTGTTCTTTCATGTCTTTATAAAATACACCTTGAAGGGGACATGCTAAATTTACAGTAAGGATGGCTATAAGTATTTCCTTATTTTTTTAAAGAAAGGTTAGTCTTGCTGACTCATAACCATTCAAATGCAAAACAAAATTGAAGTGGATAACTGAAGCTTCCTGCATCCTGATGTACAGATTTTTTAAAAAATCTGGGATTAAATCATATTCAAAAGGAAAATTACCTTACCTGATGCATGAATAACAATTTGTTGAATTGCGCTCACTTCTACAATGCCTGTGGGCCAGATGCATTGTGTTTAGGTAACTGGCTGAAGAGCCCAAACTTTGTTTCTTTAAAATGATGATTTATCTTAATTACCACCAAGTCTTTTGTAGTAAACTAGGTTTGTTTTGAGTCACAGGAGGAAGGGGCGAATGGTCTCTAAAGGACGAAACACTTGAATGACTTCACACCTCTTATGTTCATTGTGTTACTAGTGTTCCTCCTTCTCAGGGTTTGTTATACCTACCAATATGAGTGAGTTGTTCTAGGGAGAATAAATGAGAGTGGTTTTAAGTCAGGGTTTGCCCAACTTGACTGAATCTGCGCTGAATCAGGTGTTGGGGAAAAGTGTGTTCTGGATTGTCCCGCTGAACTCCAACAGGACTGAAGTGGCTCTATATACAGGCAAATGCATTCCTCCAGCAGTTCAACTCTAGAAATAAAGGTTGCTGTGGATTAAGTGCTGCCAGTGTTGAACTGTAGGGATGCTTTTGCCTGTATATAGACACTCATTACTATCTTGCATTACTAATTTGTCATGCTTTTTTAAAAGAGCATGTAGTGTAAAGTACAATACTGGAGTCTTACCTCTTTTGGGTCAAACCGAATCAGCTATACAGAACTTAGCAGGGGTTGATTTAAGTGAGCAAGCAGGAAATCCAGTCTTAAATCTTGATGTTCCCTGAGAAACTCGTTCCTTTTGCTTGATCTTGCCATTGAAACAGTGATTTCAAAGGAGATATAGTTACCATACAGAACTGATTCCTTTTTCCACATAAGGAAATATCTGCTGGTAACCTCCTAAGGAAGCTGGAACACTTAGGTCAGTGGATTTTAAACTTAAATATAGGAGGGGGGAGAGGAGAGACTGTGGTTAGTAAATATTAACTGGATGTGTCAAACCTTGTTTCATTAGCAGAGTTGCAGCCTGTTGCAGAATTTCATTTCAACTCTAACTGAAGCTCAGTGTTTTAATACACATGTGCCTTAAAACCAACTGCAAAACCTTCTTCGGTGCCTCTCTGAAAAGCCTAAATATATTTAGCTTTGGCTTCATGCTGTTTAGTTTTTTGGAAAAAGCATATTCTGTTAATCCAAGTGAATTCCTTCCTGGCTCTGAATGTCTGTGCAACTTCAGTGTAAACTGACAAGCTTGCAGACTTTCAGTATTATGGAAGTTATTATGTAGAGAAAAGATTTGAGGGAGTTGTCACAACTGAACTTGGGCTCCCTTGCTGGTCTGGAAACATGACTTCAGAAATCGTCATTCTAGCCTTTGATACGTTCAAGATTCGAGTAAGGTGGTTGCATAGCGTGCCACTTCAGTTTAATACCTGGAGGGTTACTGGACTTAAAAAGAAAGAAGCTTTAAAAAATTGATGTGAGCCAACTGATTCTAAAACACCACTGTTGTGCCTTTAGAGGAATAAATTTTGCAGTTTGACAACACGAACCAGTCTATTTGAAGTATTTGTACTCGGTACTAGATACTCATAATGCATGTAATTGATCTTGAAAGCTAGTTACGGAAATTGGAACACATTAAGACTAGCTTCAAATGTCTTTAGGCAATCTTAAGAGATGCAAGGCCACTTACTGTGCCTCGTGCCTCCCACAGCAAAGAGTATGTACAAATGCTGTTTAAATCCCTGCTGTTTGATTAGGCTCTTAAACGAGATCCCGTCCTGGCTGTTCAGAGCTCCTTACTGTAGTTCAGTGTGCAGTCAGCTCAGTGCCCTTTTTCTGCATCACTTTGTGGGACCCTTGTTAAGACTATCTTTGCCTTTATTTTAGTTGTGGAGTCCCATCTCCAGGTCTTAAGTGCAACTTGCAAATGGAAAATAGTTTTGCCAGTTACATTTTTCTGCTTCTGAAAGCCATGGTGTCTTTCCATGAATGAAGATAGATGGGGATGTCTTCATATTTGGCAGATACTGAAGTGATTTAACTATAGGAGGAAAAGATATTTTGCTCTTCTGCTTTTCCTCCTAGCTTGAGTGAATTGAATGGTTGACCCAAGAAAGGACACCAGGTAGCAGCTTGCTTTCTGATGTCAGGCAGTGTGCTGGTAGATTAGCCAAACCAGTCTGTCCCTTATGATCTAAATATAGGAAGCCTCCTTCCTCTCAGGTGGGAGAGGCACCTGAGTTCTGTGTGTCTCGGCGCCGGTAGGCAGCCTAAGCTCTTCACTGCTGTGCCTAGCTGAAGGGCAACACTGGTGGGAGTCCTCTCTCCCTCTCTGGAAAACCGGACTACTGGCAGAGCGTACTGTTGAAGGTTTGGAGAAGTTGGAACTGAAAGTGGATCTATGCGATGCCCTGTTCTTGTCCGAAAGGGAACAGCTGTTCAAATGTAAGGAAGAGAGGAACCTGTTCCGGTAAGTCATGTGTCTGGCTTTAAACTGGAACTTGCTGTCTACATAGGAGCTAGCAGAAAATTCCTTACATTCACTGAAGTTGCTAGCGTTTCCTTACCCAGCTCTTGCTGGTCTCCGTATCGTGCAGAAGCAGACATGGTTTTATCTCCTCGTGATGCGACTTCTGCCTCGCAATATTTACACATAGTAAGTGGCTGGTTGACTGGTGGGTTGTGTTGATGTCTTGGCAGCCTTGTGGATGATGCCCGAACAAGTATTTGGATTGTTCTCTAGGAAATAACTGCTTGTGATTCTAGAAATGCTAGCCTGGTCCTTGATTAACTCTGGAAATGTGAAATTTAAGTGGTCAGTTCACAAAGACTGTCTTGTGATTAAATAAAGCTGTCGCTCTTTACCTAGGTCAACTCTTTGAATACAGTTACTGGGTTTAATTGTGTTACGAGGACTGTTTTGCATGGGCTAATAAAGAAACACCTGAACTTAACGCTTTTCTTGGATTGAATTAACTTAGTGTTTTATACTGTAAATAAACTGTACCACTAATGCTGTGATCAGACGTACTTATCCCCTGCCGTGGTTGGTTGGAAGGCTAGCACTTCATCCCCGAGTTCCTGGACGCTGGCAGAAATATCATTGTGCGTTGTTACTTCAGACAACTTCAGTTCCTGTTGGTGCAGGATACAGCTGTGTGCTTAACGGCTCCAATGCAGATCAGGGCTTTTTTTTTGGGTGTAATTGGTATTTCAACTGTAGGTTCTGCCATTTCAACTTAGCTTGCTTACTGCTTTGAGAAATAAATGTGAGGGGCTTGAGATGAGCAAGCTGATCGACTAGATCTGTAAAGAAAATACCACTTCTGCAGGTGTTGCAGTGATTTAGGCTTTAGAGAATTTGAGGCAGCTTAATGTCACGCAGTTGCTCTGCGGCTATACGTATCAGCATCTGCTCTGGAAGTTACAACATACGCAACATTGTAGAGCACTGGTTCCATAATCTGACTTCTTTCTGGGTTAGTTTTGTCTTACCATCTCAGAGCTGGGTTGTGTCAGGAGGGGTCTGCTGTGTCAGAGTGGGTGTAAGGTAAGGGAGGGGAGCGTTTTGGTGGGGACGAGTATGGGAGCCAGCACCCTTTCTGATGGCTCACCGTGTTTCAAGAGATGTGAACATACGCTATTTTGGAAGCAAAACCATCTTAAGGTGTCATGTTAAAAAAAGCCTATT
Source organism: Tetrax tetrax (assembly GCA_009806455.1). Taxonomy (NCBI): domain Eukaryota; kingdom Metazoa; phylum Chordata; class Aves; order Otidiformes; family Otididae; genus Tetrax; species Tetrax tetrax. The sequence goes on from WHYT01013102.1 coordinate 22,847, forward strand.
TGGAGTGTGTCACAAGTTTACAAGTGCTAGTGTTTAGGCCACTTGAAGTGATTGACTTTCACGCTTTTGGAAGGTGGTCCTGGGAAGTCATTGAACACTGAGCCTCTCAAATGGCCTCCTCTTCCTAGATGAGGACGGTGAAGGTGGATACACACCTTACCCAAATGGCCTCCTTGACAGAACAGGTTTTCTGGTGCGCTTTAAGAATTAATGGATTAAAACTTAAGCATTCTATAGTTGCCCTGTGCAAGGCGTGCAGTGAAAGTGATGTCTAGTTGTGGGCTTTGATAACAGCGAAGATTTGTGTCCTGCCTGCTCCTAGCTGTGTAGCTCATCAGTGATACTGCTCCAAGCTCTGTGGGGGTCTGTTTCCTGTTATGAGCACCTTATGATAGCTTAATTTACTCAGTGCTTTGAGAAATAAATGTTTATTCATAGCAGGTACTTGGTATTTCAATAAAGTTCTCATGACAAAAGCATTGAGTGGTGTTTTGTTAGAGTTTTTAAAAGCCTTGTGCCACCAAGTATGGTGACAATGAGGTCAACTTGCATGCTCCTAAGTGTGTATGTTGGTCTAAACTAGTTTGGTGGGTAAAAAAAATCTCATAGGAGTGTAACTTGAAACTGCAAAGGAGTCTTCAAATCAAATTGGCTTTTTGATTCTTCCAGTTTTCAAAACTGTCTAATTCCTCGTGGATCTCTTCGGCGTTGCACTGACTGTCAGTAAAACACAAGATGCACGGACCTGTCTGGATGGGTGGTGTGTAATGCTGCTCTTCTAGAAAAGCAAAACGTTACTGAAGGAGGGAAGGGGGATGAATAGGTGTGTTGGGAGGATGAGTAAAACCTTTGAGACTTTGACAGCCTCTTATTCCTGTTTGCTTGTTGCCTTTCTTCTAGAAAGGAAGAAATAGGGGAGGGAGTGTGACTCATGGCAAATGGACTGTGAGGACCTAAGAGGAAAACTGGGAAGTATGAGCAGCAAATTAGTCCCTTCTTCCTCTGTTCTCCTATTTCAAATGGGAACTTTGCTGCCTGGTCTCAGTCTTTTTCTGTTTCATAAGCTCAATTTAATATTGCCCTGCTTCTCATGGCCCTTTGGTTGCCTTTTGGCATAATATCCTCTCCCTAGCATACCTGGTCACCTTTCTAGCTTAGAACATACGCAAGCCTGCTGCATTTCCACCAGCTCAGGCCCTGGTCAGCGTTGAGTCACATCAGCTTGCAGATGTGACTGCCAGATTCAGGTCCCATCCTTGCACATCTCTCCACAGTTCAGACTGATCTGTGTAGCTCGTTGGTTGTTCTTGGTAGATGTTACTTGTCTGTCATGCACATAAAATTTCGAGTAATTGAAATAAAACAAAAAGATAGAATGGGTTAAGTAGAGCTTCAAACTTCCAGTGGTTCATCAGAGGATCTCTCATGGGTAAATTCCATCCTGGCTTATGTATGCACAGTTGCAGCATTGGGATCTCAGGGTTTTACCAAAATGAAAAAGGAATTCAAAGAAAAGAAAACCTGAAATCTTGTAAGAAAAAGTGGCATTTTGCTCAGATTTTGGTTTCAGACTTCCTGTGGTCTTTTGACCTGGGTTGTTTTGAGATCAGTGAAGGAGAATATTGATCTCTAATCTTGTTCAGAAACACTTTTTCCTAAAAAACTCTTATTTCTTGGATTGATTAATACTGTAATCCTGCCTAAGGTTCCACTGATCTTTATTCTTTACATCAATTATGGAAGAATTGACCTTTCTTAATGCAAGATCAAATTTCTCTTTGCTGCCAGCTGCAGTCTCAGAAGTGCTTCTGCTGCCTTCCTTAGTGCAGTGAGATGGTTTTTTCTTTTAACTTTGAACAGTTGGTTCTGCATTTAACTTGAAGAGTGTAAGAAGTGATCTTTTTGACTAGTATGGAAACAATCACCTTAAACTGTTTTAAAAACAGATTAATGCCTCTTCTTGAGTGGGCAGATGAAGGAAACTAATACGCCTGTGTGTAGAGGGTTCCACAGGAAACAATTACCTGCCATTAATGTATGAGTCAGCGTGGTGACAGATGTTGACAAAACAACTTTGCTTTGGCCCCTTACAATTAATTTTATCCTTCACTCGTAGAAGCACAGGTAGAGTGGAAAATGGAATAAGACATTTTCAAAGTGCTCTTATGTAGGGCACTTCCCATATACGTGGAGGGAAAGGGAGATCTTTGGTGTGGCGGTTGATCTCTGCTTACTCTGTGCATTTGAGTCTTGATGTGTACGCTTCATCTTCAGCTGCTTTCCAAGCTGGAAGTTCTGTAACTTAATCCGGGGAAGCCTACGATCGCGAAGACACGTGACAGTATAAACAAGAAAATACTTCCTTGAAGATCAGCATCCATTCTTCACGATGTCTGTGTCTTGAAACTTTCTGTGAAGCAGTAACCTCGCGATCTCCAGCCTCAGGAGCTGTAGTTGGGGTAGCAGTGCCAGTGCTCCTGTCCCCTCCGTGGGTTTTAGCTCAGCCACAAGCCAACTGTGTCACGCCAAGTGCTAGGGAGCCGATGGTCGCACTCCGTTCCTGTTCCCTGGCATGCGAAGAACGGGGTAAAAATAGCTTTGGGGGAAAGGAAGCTCAAACCCACTGGGAAGAACATAAAATAGGAGGAGGAGAACAATCTATAGGTGGTATGCAAACTAAAGCTGAGTGGAAAGCAGCCAAGCAACAAGGTGATGAAACGGTAAGTGTGTGGTAATACGGTGCAAGAGAAAGTGCAGTCGCTGTAAAGCTGTGGCTTATATGGGAACAGTAATATTGCAAAGCTAGAAATGTAAACAGAAATAGAGAACTTCTTATCAAAAGCTGCGCTTGCATAATAAAGTTGTGACATGGTGTGGCATAACCAATGCAGAAATGTCATATTTCAGCAAAGGGGGGGAAAATACACCTTCAAAATAGTCAATTACCAGAGAAAATTTGGTTGGGTTTTGTTCATCTGCATCTTAGAGGATAGCTTTGTGGCTAAAGAAAACTTGGATTTTTGTTTTTTCCAAGGCTGTTCTCTTCTGTCATTTCACTTCATGCTTATTAAATCATACCTCTTCTGTTCTTGCTAGGTACAGCCTTTCAGCTAAGAAACTGAGGTGACAGCTTTCCAATCTCCTAATGAAGCAAATATGTATATTAAAACTTCTCCAGAGTGTTTTTCCTGGCTATTTGCCAGTGTTTTATTTAAATAAATTTCAAGAAAAACACTGTTGCAGACTCGTTGTATAATTTAGATTGGAGATCCCGTATTCCCACCACTCTGCTCAGAGTAGGGCTGGATGTTGGGTTGGGTTGCTCAAGGGCTGGTCAGGTTTGGAATATCTCCAGGGGTGAAAGTTCTGTAACTTGGAAGCTGTTATTCTGAATTTCCCCACAATTATAATATTCCTTGGGGTTTCACTGTTACCGTGGGATTGATAATATCATCCCACTGCTCTACTTCTCCGTAACATCTTCCAAGGAAGAACAATGGAGGCAAGACCTGTGTGTGCCCAAGTTCACCAAACACTGAAAAGAGAAGGATTCCAAGAAGATGGTTCGAAGCCAAAGCTTTGTTTAAGTGTTCCTGTTTGTATCACCTTACGTACGGGAGCCCTGTGCCAGAAGGACTTCTTACACGCTGAAAACTGAGCACTGCTAGTGTGTCTGTGCTTAAATAAAATAAAATCCAAACCAGCTCTGAGAATGTGACAGCATAATGAGAACGATGGTGCAAAGCCAATTCCTTTCCTAGACACATTTGTAGGATTTACCGCAACAGTCCTGTTCCCTCTCCCATCTTGGCTTTCCGAAGGGTGCCGAATCTGTTCCGTGTGCATCGGAGGAGCCAATGCAAAGGGGTTTGTGGGGGCACAAGGGGAGGCTGCTCCCCCTCCTCAGAGGTGCTTAGCTGTATTAATTAAACAGTTACACAGCAGTACTTGGGGCTGCTCCTCCCTAAGTCATCAGGGGTTTGAGATGGCAGTAGGATTCAGAGCCCTGTTTCTCCTCAGAGGCGGTTTTTTTTTATTTTGGCACAAGTTGTTGACTTCGGAAGCGATAACATTGGAGGTGCTTATCTGTGAGTAGCAGCCTTGCAAGAGGAATGCTGATGAGCGTGTTGTGAAGTGTTTTCTGAATGCTGGCAAGAATAAAGCGGAATTATTAACGCTTACATTGGAACATTTTTCTCCTGTTTTTAAACTTCTCTACAAAACTCTAGAGATTCAGTGGCTTTTTCCAAACCTCATTAAATTCAATAAAAAGCTTGTTGCAGATTTTGTGAAGTTGGTTTTTTTTTTCCCCTTGGACCTAAAACACACAAGTCTACCTTCTGCTACTCTGAATGTGTACCTTGCCTTTTTAAAAGCAAAGCCGTGGCCAGAAAACTGTCTCTGAAGAGCCATTCTAGAGTTGCACGGTCTGCCTTCGTAGCTTTTTTTGGTTTCGTAAGCTTGCTGAGTGTTCCCGTCAAAGGTGACATTGTACAGCCGAGCAGCTGTGGAGTTCAGCTTGTGCTGTGATCAAGCTGGTGCCTCAGAGTAAAACTGTGTCCTTTCTGCTTCGTGTGGCGTATTTAATGAGCAATGTGAAACTGTTGGAGTGGGCATCGGTTGTGAGATACAAGGGACTCTTTAAAAAAAAAAAAGAATATATTAAAATTGACCCTTTTCTGCAGGGAACCAAATGTTGCTCTTAGAAACTACTTTAAAGAGTTAGTTCATGATTAGCTGAGGTTTTTGACAGCTATGATCATTCATAGGGTGTTTTTTGTTAACGCATCTTCATGTCAGGTTTTGTTAGAGAATAACTGGATATAGATCTGTCTGAGATTGCTTTCACCATGTGAAATGTTAGGATTTCTTTTGCTTGACGTGTCTAAGTTCGTACTTTTTAAACTTTCTACTACATCAATCCTAAAATTATATATCTTTTTTTTTGTGTGTGTGGTGAAAGTATTTTTTCTCCTGTTATAAGCCACGAAGTAAGGGACATTAGAAATGAAAGAGTTTGGGGTTTTTTTTTTGGACCAGAATGTGAAAATTATCACTGGTGGTGGCACATCAAGTACAAGCACACTCTTCCCAGCAGCAGGACCGTATGTTTGTGTAAGTTAGACTTTCCAGGCACATACACATGCAGTATCCTGCTGGGATAGCTTCCAAGTTGCTGTGAAGAGCAAATCTTCTCCTACACTGGATGCAAAGGAGTTATATTCCATGGGGCTGGCTGCTTGCATGCTCTAGGAAGGGGCAGTTTTAGTCTGGAACTGTAATTTTGGGTTTGGGGTATTTTGGTGCAGAACTTGGTGTCCCATGGGACTCAAGCAGTCATTCTGATGCTATAAAAAATGTCTCTGAATACCTACTGATGAAGAAAATACCTACTGAGTAAGAAAATCAGATATCTTATCCGTATAATTTTTTTTTTTACAAATGTATATTTGTGACATGATACTTATTTTTTTAGGAAGCGATTGTACAACGCTTGAAAAGTGAAAAAGATAGGGCTTGGGAGGAATGGTATGTGAGCGTTGCTGTTCACCTTGTATTTTTGCAGCAGCTTTGTCCAAAAGCACTTGGGTAATAACCAGTATTTAGAGGTCTTGGTCTGCTTTCTTGGCTGGTGAAAAAGCTATTTTAGTGTAAAATTAAAACACACCTTTGAAGATCAGCACAAAACCTGTTAGACCCTCTATAAAAGAGCTCTCCTGTAGCTTGTATTGCTGAGTCATTTTTTTTCATTTCTGCGTACCAAAGAAGTGTAAAAAAACCAAAACCTTGAACTGGTTTGTGGCCGCGATTTCTGAACTGTCCCCTACCAGAAGAGAGGCCTTCACCAGCACATGTGGAGCTGTCAGAATCCAGTCATTAAATTCTCTCGCAGGACATAATAAGATCTCAGTAGTTCTGACTTAGAGTTGTTATACTTTTTACTTTTCCCCTTTAATTAAGACAAACTAGGATACCAGTTGAGTTTCTTGCATAAAATGCTGGCTATTTAATAGGTGGATTTTTTCAATGGAAGGCTCATGTTTTAAAGTGCTGTCTTTTTATTTGCAGTTGCCGGTGTGAAGTATTGGAAGAGTATTGCGTGAAGCTTTCTGGGACAAAGAGGATTGTTTTATTAACTCCCATTCTTTGGTAAGGTAATTGTGTTCTGTTGATAAGACAAGCTATTTGTTGATGAGGGGTTCTACAGTTATCTTTGATTACTCCCTTAAAGCATTTTCCAAAGTGTTAGACAAAAAGACAGCTTCGGACTCAAAATTTTTGAACCTGATTCTGTCCTGCTCCTATTCCCGAGTAACGTGTAAATATCTACGTTGTTAACTACTTCCCCAGTAAATACTTAGGAAAACTATTTGGTTACTTCTGCGTGCACTGCCAGGAAAGAGGGGAAGCCTTGCTGTCAGGGATTGAAACATGGAAACTAAGTGTTTATCCTTATCTGGGAATGATTTCCTTCCGGCTGTGAAAGGGGAAGCAGTGTTTTCACTTTGTAACAGAAGCATCTTTGGCTGAAGCCAGATCGCGGTCTTGAGTACGGCACGCTCAAAGGCTGTAATGCTGCTTTGTCAAAGCCTTTGGGTCCCTATCTACAATTTTTACAGGACAACTGTAACACAGTTTGTAAGTAGCTACGTTTTCAGACCGAGGGGCAAATCAAATTTGGTTTTGATACTAAAATAAATGGAGTTTAGGATCTGGACAGGGGAGGCAGGGGAAGAAAATGAAACACTTGGGTCCTTCTTTTAGCCTTTTTTTTTTCCCCCTCCAGTTTTTCTTTTTCCTCAGTATAAATCCAGCTACGTTTACATATGTGAATTTAAATGATCCTCTATTTAGATAATCTTTTTTGTTTACAATCAGTGGCAAACAGATGGTTATTGCTGGTCTTAATTATGGACATAATTTAGACCAGAAGGCACATCTGAAACGAAAGGTAATTAAGATGTTCCCATACTGGCTGAACAAGAGTCTGAGGTTACAACCTTTACTAATCATTTATGCTTTCAAGCAGAACATAAAAATGGAGAATTAACCAGACTAATGTCTTTTTTTTGTGTAATTTAATATGTGGGAAACTACAGTTGAAAGGGCAGCACATTAAATTGATAACATAACCTTTTTTTGGCCTCAGTCCTGAAAAAAAGTTATTTCTAACAATAAAAACAAGTTTCACTACACTGTTTATAAGCTATCTACTATTTATATGTGATCCTATTTATAAGTGGGAACCTGAATTTAAGGGTGCTTTTTACGAAGATGTTTTCTTGGTTGGTTATTATCTAAGCTGTGTTTGAACGCTTCCATTTCATTTCTGGGAAGGGTTTTTTTACTGTCGTGGAGGAGCAGATTATTTGCCAGCAGCAGTGAAACAAAATGAGAATTCTGATTCCATTCTGCCACTAATCAAAAACGAATGGTATGGGTCAACTTGAGAATAGATTTCTTCAGCCAGTTTGTGCTAGTCTTGCTTCGTATCAAGCTGTCCTTCAAAGCAGGGTGCTGTGTGAGTTATCGTGGGTGAAATTCAACGGAGTGACTCCGCGGGCTTCGCGGTACGAAGAACGTCCTCATGCTCACGGCTGAGGCGGAGTTCATAAAGGCAGGCTCAGAAATCCCTTTCCTGGGTGCCACACAAGCACTGTCATCCTTCTTCTGTTCGCATGACTGCGCCGAAGAGTTTGCTAAATGTGCAGATGGAAACCGATCAGAAGGCTTTGGTACAGAAAGACCTTGGGGTTGAAATACGCTTTGAGTTCCTGAGCACAGTGGGTGGTCCCTGTCCAGTCTTTTCAGTCCTTGTACCATTTATCTTGGCAACATCGCGGTTTATATCTGATCATCCTGATGAAAACTGAATCCACTGCATCTTTTTTCGCACAGCTTTCCCCAAATTCACCTTGAAAAGGGAGATTCTCACGTTCAGGTATAAAGCCGCTGCAGTGGCACAGAAGCTGCTTTGCAGCTGAACGCAGTGATTAGAGTAAGAAACTTGTTCTGCAGGAATTTGGATAGTCTCCACTCATTGTTCATACTGGATTTTAGGAGCCCAACTGTAAGAAATTAAGAGCTATTTCTCCAAGCCAATACTGTTTTTATTATCATGTAGATGGTTATATAGTAAACTTAAAAAATAAATACATCTAATCAATCCGAAGTAGAAAAGAACAATTTTGGTACAGCACAGTGCCAATGTATTAAAACTTACCATCAGCAATGCTAGGTGTGCTTTAAATTTGTAATAAAGCTCATTTTTTTTAATTAGGTCTGTGTTTCTTTGATAGTTGTGCTTGAAGTTAAAGGAATTTTCTGAAATTGCAAGGTGTTTTTCTACATTCAGAAGGCTTTGCTATGAATGTTTAAACCTTTGTTCAAGTTGTACATAAACTGTCTAGATGAACTGATCTGAAAAAGTTTGGTCTGTAGCAGTGGCCGCTGCTCTGGAAGAGCGGAGTCAGCGCTGGTGAGGAGGTGGTTGGCCGCAGAAGGCGGCGGTGCCATTATTTTAAGCGTGGGGAAGGTGATTTCTGTACACCGTACAGTTTTGAAACCCATCTTCTCTTGAATCGTTAGTCTTCATTATATCAGGATGCGGTGCCGAGTCCATCCGGTCCGCACCCTGTGTGACGGATGAGCTGTAAGACCGAGGTTGGCTGGACAAATAACCCGGTTGCTTAGCCAGGCATCGTTTTAAATTTGATTGAGCGGGAGGCTCGTTTCTTAAATCTTGCAGATCAAGGAGAGCGGTGTATCACGTGATCTGAAAAAAACCACGCAGCGAGAAACAGAGGTTAGAACTCGAAACCGCACGCGTTTGAGAGAACGGCTGAAGCCCTCCTGTCTTGGTATCTGCAGGAGTAGATGTGGTTTTGGAAGATAAGTGCACACAAACACAACCTACGTAAAATACCAAGTCATGCTGCAATCAAGCACAAGCTCGTGTTTTGAATACAAGGGCTGGAATTTTATGGCCTCTGAGATGTTAAAGATCAAGCTTGATGAATTTATGACCTTTTTGACTTTAATCATTACGATTCTTTGAATATTCTCATCAGTTACAGCACGGGTTATGTATGAAACATCTGCTGCTTTTGGAACCAAAATATTAAATAACTCTGCCTTTTTAAAGCCAATATTAACAATTATACAATCTTCATCTTGCTGTCGGTAGATAGTATGTCTAGATTTCCTTTGTGTCTGATAACTTAAAAGAATGTTCCTACTCTCCATTGTTCTTGCAGACATGGAAATTTCTGTGCTATTTTCTTTTTGCTTATCAGTTTCCATAGTTGATAGATTCAGACTTCTAGTCTTTTTTTTTTTGTTGTTGTTTGTTTAAAATTGGGATTTTGTATCTACTTTTTGCATTAGTTTTTAGTAAACTAGTGGCAATATGAGATCGATTCTGCTCATAACTTCCTCCCTTTATATATGCACACACACATCCATATCCTTCTGCAAGCTGTGCAATTTTGAACCAACTTGCAATCTTTTCTACGCTGTTTCTCCCCTGCTCCGGGGACATAAAGGCATTTAGTTTATGGTGACGTTCCTATTTGACAGAGGTTTTGGGGACATCTGCTCCTTTTCCCTCTGTAAACATTCGGTACGATATACAGGATGTAGTTAGCGCTTCCTGCGCTGGTGGTGTGCTGGGGGAGTCAAAGTGGTTTTCTGTCAACCACAACACTGCTAATTTGCAATATATTTATAACTGAGGTGACGTGTGAACTAGGATCTAACTGAACTTGACTGATAGATGTTTGTTTGTATCTTCTACTTGCTGTAGACTGAAAAACCCATAAAATACCTGATTGAATCCTTTTTTAAAAAAGAAAAGAACCTACCTGAATTAAAAGAATCTCAAAATCAAATTGTAACTCCTGTATTCACTTCAATCATGAAGTTCCTAATAGGATCAATCAATTGCCTAGACCTCAAGACTGGGTACTCGTCAGTATTTCCAGAAAATGTGGGGATGATAAAAGATCAGGGGATTGTTAGCTAGTGGAGAGAGCGAGTCGCTAGTGTGTGGTGCTCTTGGAAAGGTCAGTGCAGGAAAAATGGGTATTTTGCTACATCCGTGGGTATAGAAAGTGAGTCATAACTCTAAAATTAAGAATTTTATCCGTATATGAATTCTGATTCACATGCCGTAGTTGAAACAAGATTACTGCAGGAGATCTGACCACTGTGTTACACAACAGATCAGACTAAATGATCACAACGATCCCTTTGGTTTTATCCCCGATGTATTTGTGAATCACCATCTGCTAATGACTTGGGAGAAAGTCAGGGCGATCTAGAGAGATGCACATGTTTAAATTATATAAACAGTGCTCTAATTGCTGCCTTCAGATGGGTATTCTCCCAGCAGTACATTCAAAAATGATTTTTCAGAATGAACAGAAGGAGCCAGACACATTGTGAAACAATTTTGTGTCTCAGGAGAGTTAGTTTATATGGATTTAATCTTTTCGTAATTACTGTTTGCTTGCAGTTTTCAAACAGCTGAATTCTCAGTTGTTAAAAGTTAATTTGTATTTATTTGCCAAAAGAAAATGAATTTAACTTCATCATTACACTTTTCTGGTTTTCTAGATTTTAGCAGTAAGTGAAGAAGAGCCTCCAAGTATTGTGAGTAAAGACGAGGATTTCTCCTCCTCTCCAGGACCTGTCATGGTAAGCAAAGGGGTTTGTAGGGCCTGATACAGAGTAGAATAAGCTAAAATATGAAAAACATTAGAGAATTCATGTTTACATGTGGGATTATTGACTTTTAAGTGTAGTGCTAGACTAGGCTAGACTAATGCTTTTTTCCTAATATTATTACCAGTCTTCCTTTTTTTAATTACTTTATTAGACTACAGGAAGGAAACCTGCTTCTAATGCCATATCCAGTTGTCTGAGTGCTTGTCTCTGAAAGTTTAGTCACTTTAGGAAGTTACCGATATCCAAATTCTCGAAGCCCTTCATCCTATGGGGGCTTTTCATGAGTCATTGCTAGCTGGCGACGTGGTGAAGAGGGCAGCAAGTGACAGCGCTGAAGGTAACCGTAACGCTTTGTTTCTCAGGATGAAGAGACTCAGCACAGCCTTGAATGCATCCAGGCTAATCAGATTTTTCCCAGGAAGCAGCTGATCCGAGAGGATGAGAACCTTCAGGTAATCACCGCGCTGCTCCTTGCCAGTCAAGATCACAGTGTTTCTCGTGGAGCTATGTATTCTCTGGGCCGTCGCGTAGAATTTTCGTTCACGATGGAGCACGGTAACAGGAGAAACATTTTCATTTTAATACTCACGTACTGTCAGTAGGACAGAGAACTTGTGCGTTACTTTACAAGAGTGTATGAAAAATATGGAGTGTCTGAAAAATACAGCTGTTTCTCCAGTAGGAGTGTGAAGCGCTAGGTTTTATTCCATGCTTTAGAATTCCTCGTTTTTCAAAAGATTAACCCTTAGATAGTTAAATACTACCATTACTTCTTGTTACTAAGAAGCCAAGAGTCTTATGTTGCACAAAATGGATGTTTTTTGCTTCATTGATTTTCCAAAGTTCCTTTTGAAATCAATTTGTTTCAAATGATTTATCTATGTAGACACTCATATCAACTGACGAGGTAGTTTGTTCCGTTTTAATAGAAAACATTTTTAATTGATTTAAGCTAAGTCGGTGTAAAACTAGATTGTTGTCAGGTTGAGTTTACATTTTTCACCCAGCTCAGCTAAATGGGGATTAACTCACATTTTTTATTAAACAGTTGCAATTTTTTGTGCAATGTAACACAACTGCAGGTTTTCTAACTTTATAGAACAGCAGTATGTTGTACATTTTTGTATTTGGAGTGAGAAATATGAAGCAGAAAGTATGATTTGTCCAGCTGACTTCAACTGTATAGCATTTAGGTATCCAGTCTAAGCTGGTTACGTGAGCTTGCTTAGTGAACGTTGGGGACCAGTAGTATAGAAGGTTTTATCTTACATGTTTTGCCTACTTTAGGATTAATTTAATAACATTATGGAAATGCCACTCTCCATTAAGTAAGGAGTGAGAGCATAAATCAAGGGGTTGGTCAGGCTGCTTGCCAAAACGTGAGGATATTTCGCTCAGCTTTTTCATAAAAATTCATTCTTTTCCCTGATGAAGCACTTACTACTCAGGAAAATTAAGAGAAAGTGAGGAATCATTTTTAAAAAAGACAACATTTAACCTCTGAACCTACCTTACCCAAGACTTTCCTTCTTAGCAGTAAGAGCCAGGCTGAATTCTCAGCAGGGTTTCGTGTTGATTATATGGTGTCATATTCTTCAGTGTGTGCTTAGAGATACATATTTTTGGTAAATGATTTCTGAAAGATTTTTCTTCCTATTCTAAAGGTCCCCTTCATCGAACTTCACGGTGAGAGTACGGAGTACGTAGGACGAGCAGAGGATGCCATCATTGCACTTTCTAATTACAGGCTTCACATCAAATTCAAGGAGTCTGTTGTGAATGTAAGTGTTGCTTGTGTTACTGTGGTAATACAGGTATTCTGAACTCAGTCCAGATAAGAGGATTTAGGATAAAAGTACGGTGATCCTGCCTTCTCAGGTTAGTGGTAATGCAAAATCTTTGTGGTCTTCGAATCACGCTTTTCAGGGAGAACAGAGAATTATTTAGGCATCAAAAGATGATTCGACACCTCTGAAAATCGGGCTTCGTAAGGGAACTTCATGTCACTCAACTTTACGTTCTCTTTGCAGCTGGCTGTGTCAGCTGTTTGTTCTCCCTAAGCTCTGTATACACTAAGAAATCAAAGGTCTTCCAAGGGGCTGTTTGGACCATCTAAGCTAGGTCGGTGTCTTGCCTGGAGCTTCAAAAGGTGGAAGCAGGTCCAGCTACTGAAGTTACATGCCTGAAGTTGGATAGTATGAGAACAGTGGTTCACCGAAAAGATCTGTGAACTGGACCTCATCTTTGGATGCCTACGCGTTTCTTTTCAAGAGCTTTACTCTAGGTATCCATTCCTAAAAATTGTTACGTATCCAGCTACTCATGATCAGAGATGTAAATAGGCATCCTACAGTCCTTTGCCCTAGTGTAGTGCTGACATACGCTGCTTGTACTCGTTACAATACCATTATTATTAACTGTAAAAATATTGCTTACTCATTGAAACTAAGTCTTCACTGGTTTACATTGTCTCTAATCATAGAGCTACATTATCTACAGACTTTGAAATGTGCCTGTGTCATAGTTATTATTAATCATTATTAATTTCAGTTATAATTAACTGAATTTTATTTCAGTTCCTGGATTGTCAGTGTAGTGGGCTGGACAGGCACGTCTGCCAGGCCAGTGAACTTCTGTGTACAGCGTTAAAGCCCTACAACTCATGGTGATGTGGGGGTTTTCGGCACGTGAAGATATTATTTCTGAACCATAGCAATTATTCAAAATGATGGCCAAAAAAATATGATGACAGGAATTTAATTGGAAATGTAAGGGCTATTATCTTCCACTGCTGACCATACAGAGGAGGTGATACACGTATGTGCGGACGCAGGGTAGCGTAACGTTACTTCTCGCTGCTCTGACTCCGTAGTCAGTCGTGATGTAGAACTTCAGACCTAAATCGAAGCTGTTCAGGTGCCACCGTGCGTCGGAATGGCAGCCAAGGGGGCAGGTAGGTGCGGGGCCGCCTCAACTGCCATCCCACCGCGTGCAGCTCTCCACGCTGCCGGCAGCAGAGAGAAGATGCGTTAGGAACCCTGTGTTTTATAGGATTCCCCGCTGCTTTGTAATACCAACGTGAATTCTAAGGCTGAATTCTGCCAAGGGGCCTGCTGCAGTAAATCTGTATTGGATTACTTACTGTTAGGTTGGTTTTTTTAATTCAGAGTCTGAATGTTGTATGAAATTGGCAACTAGAAGTGACAGAGCAAAGGACTGAATATTTAAAAACAAGAAGCTGAGACACAAGAAACAAGAGGAGCCCTAGAAGTCGGGAGCTTGTCCTGAGGAATGCCAGGAAATGATTGAGTTACTTTATTAGAGAAGGCACTAATGCGTGTACCGCGCTTACTGCTGTATCTGTCCTTAGGATAATTGAAAGTATCCATTTTCAAGGATTTTCAATTTAGTATTTTTGAGCAGTAACAAATCTTTATTGTCTTAAATAATATCCTTTGTGTTCAGAAGAGTCCGTAGAAGTGGGTCAGTATTATATTAATTTTGCTTCCCTGCCTTTCGTATCCAGTGTTCTGCCCTTGCGCTGGATCGGGGATCACCAAGGTTGTTAGTCTTGCTTCGGATGTCATCGTTAAGCAGGAGGGCTCTATTAGATAGCGTAGGAGGTAGAGCGGGATATAGATTATTCCTCCGTAACCATGGATGATCATCGCTGCTAACTTAGTATGAGCTCTACTGGATTCCAAGGCAGACAGGACTTGGAATTCCTGGAAGCGTAAAAGATACATGCAATAATTAGGAACTGTATTCAAATTGTTCAATTTCAGAAGAATAACTTTGGTTATTGTTGATCAAAATTATTGATCAGATGGTGATTTTTCCAAATTAAATCTTCACTGAGTACCTTTTGATTGTGTTCGCCTTTATTCTTTCCTACTGTTTTTATATTGCTAGAGCTGTTCAGAAAGCACCTGCAAGGAGACCTTTTTAAAAATGTTTAAATGTTTTTACTAATGTTAGGAGTTGGGCTTTTTTTATTTTTAATGATTTTCATAAGAATCACTATCCCGACGAAGTCCAGCCACACTAATAACCTTGTCACCTCAGCAGAGAGAAGTACTTCTGTGTAAAAAAAAGAGGATTCCTAGCAAATATCTGTTAGAGTACTTGTAAAACAAATCAATTCCCTTTGTCTGAGTGTGCATCTGTTCTGTGGAGGCGTCTCCTCTTGACGTGGGTGGGATATTCTCACGGTAGAAGCGATCCTCCAGACAAAGCACTATGCGTGTCAGCTCCTTGCTCCTTGGCGAAGGCGACTGCGTGAAGAAACTGGAATCCAGTTAAAAATGGATTCCTGGTCTTAGTATTTTTTTTAACCTCCCTGTTCTCTTTTTGTTTACAATTCAATAGACTGGCTGTCGAAACGATGCTTGTGAAACCTCAGGAAATAGCATAGTGCTGCTAGATCACCTGCCGCACCTGTGCTTGAAAATAAATACGTTTCCAAGTTGTTAATGCTCACATCGCAACGCTGTACGCGGAAATCTTTTCCATGGATAATTTCCTAGATCAGTGTAGTGATAGGAACGTGGGGTTTTAAATGCAAAACCAGAAGATCCAGTAGACCATGCATAAATTGAAGGGATTATGACGTTCAAAAGTGTTGACTTAGATTTATCCCTGGGATAAAACCGCAGACTCAACAGTGATCTCTCATGCGCGTGGCAAGCTTGGTTCCCAGGCCGTTCTGCATTGATTTGCGTTCCTTAAGAAAATTTCAAATTTTGCAGCTGAGAGTATCTCTCTGATAATTTTTCTCCTTGTAAGCTAATTGCATTTGTGGGACAACCGTGCATCATGGACTTAGCATGTAGCCTCTTTCAAGTAGATTTGGGACACAGGAAAAAAAAAAAAAAGTTGTGCTGGCAAGAGGAGGGAGACTTTCAAGTGTTAATGGTTGAGTTTTAGCATAAGCTTTCCTTGCTTGGGTGTTTTACGGACGGAGGGTTGGTTTGGCATCTTCCCTGGCTTACGTCTGTAGCGCGGTGGCGGTTTGTCTGCGCTGAACAGTAGCTTAGTCCTTGCTTTGTTCTCAGGTCCTGATCCTCTGATTGCTCACACTGCGTGCATGTCAGTTGTGAAAGCAGAGAGGGGTGGACTAAATGATTGCCTCCAAGACAAAACCCAGGTGTAATTAGTTGTCATTAAAAGCAGAATTCCCTTCAGGTACTCCTTGTAGGTTTTACCAACAAGATCACACCGGGAGGTACTTGGCTCCCTCCACCTGGGAGAGTCCTCAAAGCCCTTCTGAGCTGACCTTGTGTCTTCAGTTCCTCCATCCGTTGTCTTACAGCGCGCTTCGGGGCGTGCAGCACGTCGCCTCGGCCTTGCGCTCTTTAAAGTAACCAGTCTGCAACAGAACCCTGCCATTACTTCAAAAAGAAAACAATTGAATTGTAGAACGTTGCTATTGTTTAAAATGAGATCGTTTTAAAGAGGAGACCGTGAAGAGGCAGATCCTGCGAGAGCACGATGCTCTAGTACTCTCTCTAACGCAACATCGTTGGCCTTGGATAACAACGCGTGTTTATTCTTACGAAAACAAAAATGATCGCTTCTCCACTGCTTTATTTTGATAGCCATTATCAAATGGTGAAGTGCCTGCACATAGAATTGATGGATCTTTTAAGAGCCAGCTAACTGCACGGAGCGTCTGACGCTGCATGCATCAGCCTGAAAACCATGCCCGTGAAAGGGGAAGGTTATCGGTGGGAAAGAACGGGGAGCGAAGGCAGATCATTTTACAGGAAGGAGATTGAAAATGCAGGAGGATCAGAGGACAGATTTTTATGACCGGAAAAGAAAATTAAAAAGATTGATATGAAGGTTGCCCTGAAGAAAAAAAAACCCTGCAGATACTAAGGAAATAGATAGTGAGCTGCGTGTGGGCTGTCAAGAGAAAAAAGAATGGCTGTTGAGCAGAGGGCAAATTGAAAGGGCAGAGAACAAAGAGTGACTTTGAAAGAAGGAAATTAAAAATAATACAGGAGCAGAAGAATACTTAGTATGTCATTAGGGTGCAGACAGGAGTGTGAGGAGCCAGACTGCTAGGAGGAGGGAGCAAGGTGAAGAACTGCTTAAATGAAGGTGGGCACGGGAAGAAATACAATAAAGAGGGCTTGGGGGAAAAAAAAAAAATTAACAAAGGAGCATTTGAGTGAGAAAGCAAGTGTTTGAGAGAGTAAACTCATTTAGCTGGGGAAAGGTACTTTACTTTCTGCCTCAGTGCCATGTAAGTGAATGGTAGTTTTCCGTAATTTAGTATGTGTGTGAGGCTGCCCAGGCAGGGGGAAAACAGTGTGAGAGTCTCCAAGCTGAGGTTTGTTCCAGTCCCTTGATATATTAGACAAAACTATCACAACAATTTACCTGGCTGACTAGAATCAAGGAGGAGGAGGCACGGAAGAAATTAGCAGTTAAAATTAAAAGATGAACAAGGGCAACAGCATATCTGATCTTGTCTGTAGCGCATTTGAATACTCTGTGTCAGCATCTTCACTGTATTTATCCCTGCAGGTGACTGCAGCCAGTTTGAGCTCAAGGATGGCAAACAAAGAGGGGGCTTATCTCTCAGGAAGCAGTCCTCATTTCGTGTGCTCCTTCGTGTTGCTAGTTAACATCATTTATTATTAGACTACCACAGATCTTAAAGTGGTAATAATACTGAAAACATGGACCGAAGTTTAAGTTCCAGCTTCGTTTGAATACCCAAACTCCTGGGCTCTCCAGTCAGACCCCGTCTCCTGGTGCGTACGTTGTCTGTGGGCGCTTCCTCCAGCTGCGGAGACTCCAACGCTGCTGCTTGGCTGTGGCCTGACTAAAGGGCAGGGATAAAGGCTGAGTATCAAACGGTAACTGCCTGTTGTATTTGGGGGATTGGGAGCTCTGGGCAGTTATTTGAGCTTTGGCATTCAGAAGAGGACTCTGAACTCTGACTTCGGAGTTGGCAGGGAAACACGAGGTCCAGCTGTGAGTTGCGTGTGCCTGCCTTCCCAAGAGGCGTGAGAGTTTTGATGGCTCTCCTGGGCACAGCGTTTACTATTAGCTTTCTCTAGGTATCTTCATGCTCAGAGTAAGTTTTCTTGTGGTTTGTATTTGAGATATCTCTTTCCCTTGCCTGGTGTTTTCAGTTCCATTTCCTTTTTTTTCACCCCACTGCCATCTGGTACTTCCTAAGCGGTGATGCCCGAGTAGAAGCTGTCTCGGTTCCTTGCCCCAGATCCTTGGTTGGAGGTGACCTTTGAGGACTTGCCCAGTCCTACGGAAAGGCACTGGCAGAGCAGGGTCTTACAGCCATGTCTCGTACGCCCCAAGCCAGAACTTAAACTGCTGGATCATCTCAGAGGGCAAAGGTGATAATGGAGTATTGAGTGTTCCTCTGACAGCCTTTGTATTGAAGAATCTCGACAGCGGAGGCTTTATTACCTTGTGTAATGTTCAGTATAATCTAATAAAAACTTCAGACAAGTTTACAATTCATGTTTATTACAGGTATTTGCTAAATTTTGTGTTTGGAATTGAGGCAGTTATGTATGAGTTGAATACTAACTTTTATTCATTTAAGAGAACAACGTACAATTGCTTGTTTCAGGTAAAGATCTGCTGCTGGTTGCAAGTGCCATAAAACAGAAGCGCATATAACTACACCTTTAAAAGTGAATTATTCTGCTTTATTACTCTAAATACGGCGGCTTTGATCGCGAGTGGTGTAACAGGCCAAATGGATTTTCCCTGAAGAAGAAATATGAGAGATTTCTGTACAACAAGCATCTAGGCTGCAGCAGTCTGTTAAGGGGGGATTTTGCTTGGCAGTTCATTTTTGATAGCAGCGGCTAAAATTGTATTCCCAAGATCCCTACGTTTGGACCCATAAGAAAGGTGCTTCTGTGAGAGAGGAGCTTGTGGGTTTCTGCTGCTTTTCCTGCCTTCACGTTTGTCAACAGTGCTGCAGTCTTCTCAGCTGTTTTCATGTGATCCCTTGAGGTTTTTGGACTCTGCAGCAACGGAGCTGAAACCACGGATGCGTGGTACCATCCCTCAGAGCT
The DNA here is from genome assembly GCA_009806455.1 of Tetrax tetrax. Classification (NCBI taxonomy): domain Eukaryota; kingdom Metazoa; phylum Chordata; class Aves; order Otidiformes; family Otididae; genus Tetrax; species Tetrax tetrax. Next base: position 41,638 of record WHYT01013102.1, read on the forward strand.
GTTGAAGTAGTTGTACTTCGTTTTCTTTGTTTTTCTCTCTCTTTTCAGAATCCACGTAGGCCTATCTATAATAAATCCTTATGAGGCATGCAAAGACATTACAGCATTAGTGCTGTTTGAAATAAAATCATATACTCTTTTTAATTGCAGGTTCCGTTGCAGCTTATCGAAAGTGTTGAGTGCCGTGATATATTTCAACTTCATTTGACTTGCAAAGACTGCAAGGTTATAAGGTATGAAGAGGCTCAATGTTGAATGGGGGGGAAATTCACTTTCCACATCCTGTGGCTGTTTTAAGGAAATGTTTTTTTTCTTACTTAGTGTTTTCCCTCAAAAGAGCATAGCAGCCTCCTGGAAAAGAAAGTGGGGGAATAAGGTAAAGCCAGGTCTGCAACCCAGCGAAGCAGAGTGGGAGGGAGTATTTATTTCTGTCCTTCAGCAGACTTTGGTGTCTGGCCCAGGAGCTTCTGAGCCTGAGCTACAGCTATTTCCTTCTTTTCTGCTGCAGAAATTATTTTTGATCTATAAACTTTAATTAACAAGAAAGGAACATTTCTTTTTGATTAAATGTTTGCTGGCAGTACCTTTTGTATAATGAAATGAGCCCCAGTTAGATCTGAGCACTCAGAATGTTTAACAGGCCAGCTGCTTCCTGAAATGCTGTATTTTGATGAGGACTGATTTTACTTTAGAAGTAATATTTAGTTTAATTTGAATTAAATATTTAACTTCCTCTTAACTTGTAGCTCTTGACATTTAAAAAAGTCACCCATCCTCTCTACATTAATTTGTTATTTCTTTTCAATTGTAGAGTGAATACAAATTATATGTATTTTTGCCCTTCCTTTACAAATTTCCCTTCAAATTGCGTCTCCCAGAATCAGTACTTGGTGACACCGACCGTTGGAGGATCATGAAGTGTGGGACTGAGATACCAGATTTAGAACATGTTCACGTTCTTTTTCATGAACAAAGTAGTTTGTGTTTGGAATAGTAGTGCTCAAGTGAAGATATGACTTGTTATTTGCAACACTAACTTTAAAATAATTTAGGAAAACAAAATGGAGTCTTTAGGGTGAGAGGCATCTTGTGTGGGCATGGATATTTAATAAGGGAATTACCCAATCTGAGCTAGTCGTCTCAGCTCGCTTTGTAGTCACTGGTGAGAAATCAACGTGTCCAGGGCAGCTCCTCGCAGCAGGTTCAGACATATTTCATGAGTTGGACACGTCTTTTTTTCCTTCCACTGACTGACTTCTAGATATTTGCAGGTAGGGGTGATAAATCCTGCCCTTGGAGAATGCAAATGCCATCGTTAACCATGAGTGCAGCAGGACACAGACTGAGCTGAATGTAAACACTTGGTGAATATTTTATGACTATAAAATCTTGACGAAATCTGTCAGAGCAAAATAAATCACTGATCTTATTTCCACCCTTTTATTCTAAAGGGTCCAGGAATCCTCTTTGAAAAGACAAGCTAATGTAATTTTAATATACTGCTTTGAGGGTTAGCTTCTGTGGAGGGAATATTCTCGCTGCTTGTTGTTAGTCTGTAGTGTCAGGCACAGCTCAGTTTCAAAAACATTGTTTGTGCTTCCCACCGAGGCCAAGAAAGAGAATCTTAGCATAGGAGATAGGGGAATAATTTCCAATTTCACATACTGGAGTTTATCCTCATTATTCTCAAATTAAGCATGGTATCAAATGGATCTTTTCCCTACGTCTGATGAAAAATGCGGTGTTGTTTACAGGAACGCGATGTGTAGATTATAACGTATGCGATGGTTTTGTGCGTTTCCACCTGAGACCACCAGTCAGCAAAGCGCTGCAACGCCTTCCTGGGTCTGGTTGTGTGAAAGCTGTGGCCTGAACTCGGGGATATTCTCCTTGGTTTTATAGAAACCATCTGCGTAAACGTCTCCATTCTGACTCGTAGGGCCTACCGCTGGTTTGTTCACAATTGCAGAACATCGTTTTCCTGCTTACAGCTTATTTTGACTTCCTAAGTGTGTATTTCTTACTAATACACAAAAGTTTCATTTTTGCTATCCATTAGAATGTACGTAAAAGCAGAAGTAATTATCAATAAGATGTTTCTTCTCACTTGTTACTTTCACAGAGGGTTTCATAACCTGTCAGATCTCATAGTCTGGCATCTTTTTCTGAAAATTAACAGAAAAAATGTTTGTTTCTGGGACAGGTGTCAGTTTTCTACTTTTGAGCAGTGTCAAGATTGGCTCAAGCGACTGAACAATGCCATCCGCCCTCCTTCCAAGATAGAAGACCTTTTCTCCTTCGCCTATCACGCTTGGTGCATGGAGGTGTACGCCAGCGAAAAGGAACAGCACGGGGATTTGTGTCGGCCAGGTATGTGGAAACACTGGGGTCCTCACAAGTGCTTTGAGGGGTGACTGCCTGTTTGCTGGAATCCAGAACTTTCAGAGAAAGTTAGAAACCAATTCAGTCATGCTGGTGTAAACTGAACCTGGAAAATTCCAGTATGGACTTTTTTGTGTGCAAAAGTTCCTGCCCTTCTTTTAGCAATCAATTTTTTTTTCTTATAGATGTGTCTGTTTTCTTTAATGTAGTAATTTCCCTGTAGCTTGCTTATTTCTGGTGGTAGATATGCTCCTTCTAAGAGTTGAATTACAGCTGAAATAAATCTATGGGAAAGTAATTGAAGAAGTTAATCTCAAGACATTGTACTTTTTTTTTTTTTTTTTTTTTCAAACCTCCAAAGAGCTTGATATTAGGTAGATAGGAACAAAAATACTAAATTGCTTCAAAATCTAAGGATCAACTTCTGGGGAAAAATGTAAGTTATCCATGGGTGGGAACTGTGCTCACAAGATCAGCTTTTATAGCCAGAAGGCACAAGTCCACAAAATGTATATAGCCTGCTCTTTCCTTGATTTGGAGAGTTGATTGGGATGTTTGGAAAACATTATCCATCTTGGCTCAAAATGCCTCCGAAAAAAACAGCATTTCGGAGGAACGGACAAAATGTTAAGGCTAGAGTTTTGTTTCTCAGAGGAAAAGCTAGGATTTCATGACACACACAGTAGCTGAAAAATGAAGAGGGAGAAATCAAACAGAATATTTCATTTTCATGTAACTTTGTGTTTCTCAAAACCCACTAGCAGTATGCAGCATCGATGATTGGGGATATTTCCAATATTCTCATTTGCTATCCAGAAAAATCCCTCAGGACATATCACAGGCTTTAATGACTGTTTCCCAAAGCAGCTGATAATGAAGCCCATCCTCAGTGCTGCAAGAACATGCTATTGTTCCAATAAAAGGAGTTTAAAACAAACAAACAAAAAAAGTCCCCATTAAGGAAGAACACAGACTCATAAAATCATTGTCAGCTGGAATATATTTCCCAATTTCACCTCTGTGCTTGACAAAGGATCAAAGGGCTCCTCACAGAGTTGCCATCTCTGTGGAGCCATCCAGCTTTTGTGAAACAGGGACTCGAGCAGCTGATCTGTTGGAGTAGGTGACAAGAAGATAATAAATTCAAGCTCGTGCAGAGCTCACGTGCGAAGCGGGAAATTGTTGGCAAGCTCCAGTCTAATTGATGTGGTGGCAGGGACGGCAGAGCAGAACTCCAGTGCCTGCGTGACACTGAAGCTAGCCTTCTGCAGAGAATTCACAACACAGGAGGCAGAGCTATTTCTTTTTTGTGGTACCAATGACATGAGGTAAAGGGAGTAAGTGACGAAATTCAGTCAGGTCCGTAGATTTTACCACGACATGCCTCGAAGAGTGAATATTCTACATTTGCACACACTGTCATTCTCACATTTTACCTTTTCAAAACAAAAATAATCTCGTTACGCAGATCTCTTGTACGTTGTCCATATTGTAAATCATGTCTGGATTTGCCGAGTACCATTTCCACTGTATGATCTGACCTGTAGGAACGAATAACATCTTTTCTTTCACAGTTAATTAAGTCCTGTAGTTAGGCTGCTATCTTTATTCTTAATTCACCTATTTCTCTATATTTATCTCTAATTGTTCTGTAATGTCACATAAAAAATTGTTTCAGGCATGTACATTTACACCTTTGAGCTAAGCACGTACCTACATGTATCTCAGGTATTTAAAGACTTTAAGGGCTTTCTGAAATACATAATGGAAATATGTAATACTTAAAGCATTAATTTTTCAGTAGATTTTTTTTTTCTCCTTTTGGGTGATATTCTGCCTCATGATTTTGTGATACAGTAATTTAAAGTGACAAGCGATGGGCAGACTTTCAGAATAATTTCATTTAGTATTGCTCATGAAGTCATTAAATGTATCAAATTTTTGAGCTCTGTGAACCTGGAAATTTTGTTCTTTTCTACACGTTAAGTACCTTCTAATTCTCTAGACTGTCTGTCTATTGGAATAATTTTTTATTGCCATAGTATATTTTTCAATTGTATTTTGATACTGTTAAAAAAGTGTCTAGGAAATAAATGGAGCTCGTTGCAGCTTCTTAAATATATTAAGTATATTAAATATATTAAAACCAGGGTTATGAAATGTAGGTGGTGTTTTTGATCTTTTCCTTTCTCGCTTCAGATTTTAAAAAGTCTGATTGCAGTGGCGTTTTCCTCGAACGGTAGGAATCTGACTCCTTATCTAGCATTTATTTTCTCTCTCTGCTTTTGCTACCCAGGAGAACACGTAACTTCAAGGTTTAAAAATGAAGTGGAGCGGATGGGTTTTGATATGAACAATGCCTGGAGGATTTCCAACATCAATGAGAAGTACAAGTGAGTTATGTGGGCTGCTGATTCACAGCCAAATGGCGTCTCAAAATCTCAAACCACCAATTTTGTTATAGCAAATTGCTGGAACTTTTTCCAAGTTCTACAGTTCCTAATAAGGGACAATTATAATTTTTTTTTTCTTTTTTTTTTGGGGGTTTTTTTTTCTGATATAAAAAATGTGCTTTTGAAGTATTATTTAATATTTTAGTAGCTGCTACAGTTTTTGTAGGCTCAAAAAGACCAGATGTTGATGTGCTTGCTGGAGGACGACCTAGAGATTAAGCATTCTAATAGAAGAAAGGGAAGCCTTAAGTGAGCAAAGAGTGGAGTTTGATTGAACTTTTAAAAAAACATTTGTTTATTATGTCTTATTCTCTAACCTCTGACAAAGACTTATATTAAAAAAAAAAAAAAAAATTTGGTTTGGAAGAGTTAAGCTTGTAGATCTTGAAAATAAGAGGAAACACTTTCTGTGGTCCTGAAAGCGTAGGCAAATGTCCTCTTCTCTAGCTGCTGGGGCAGAGCAAGGTGTTCCTCCGTTCCCAGTTGGTAGGACAGAGTGTACTGGCTGCTCCCTCATCCCTTTCAGAGCAAAACCAGCAGTAGCACTTTGGGATGAAACGTGTTTCACTGCTCTGTCTTTGGAGGGTAATGACTTGCAGCTGGTAGTTGGTGTCGCTGAGGGAAAATATCTGTCTTGGTCTCTGAAAATCTAGGGAAGAAAAAATAGTTGTCCTTTACATTTTTTAAAGAAAAGGAAAAAAAAAAAAACCTTTATGTATTATATGGAAGCAGAATGACACGAACTACTCCTTTCCTTCTTGTGGCCAGCACTTGAGCAAAAAGGGTTTTTTTCAGGCTGATCGATGTCCTTTTCTGAACAGAACAGTCTTGGACACGTATTCACGGCTGTCCTTGTGCAGTAAGCGCGTCCCTTCGAGGGGGCGGACGGGGGATGAACCAGTTCAGTTCAGCAGCTGGAGTTAAATCACCTACATACACATTTCCTGAAGAAACACCGGCTGGAATCTTCTCATTCGGAAATGCGTTTATGCACCTCAGCGTTCACAGTGCTTTTTGTCCACGCGAAGGAGCGGTTTATTAACGTGCGGTGAAACAGGAATTAACCAAACGGCAGTTTGCCGAGCTGAGCAGCCGTCAGGTTGCTTATACTGCTGATTTGTGTGTGTTGTCTGGGAAGTGTGTAACTGCTCCGTAGCGCTTACCTTCAACCCCTTGCACCGCTTTTCTCGCAGGCTCTGTGGGAGTTACCCCCAGGAAATCATAGTTCCCGCCTGGATCACCGATAAAGAGCTGGAGAGCGTGGCAAGCTTTCGCTCCTGGAAGCGTATACCTGCTGTTGTGTACAGGTGAGGCTCTTGCAGGTGGAATGGCTTTCACCGGACTGTAAATGGGATGTTCTAGCAAATAAAAGCTGAAATAAGGGTTTGTATCTTTTAATTCCAAGCGCATGTTGTAGGAGCACTCAGTATTTGCATCTCCTGCAAGTCATTCCTAGGGCAGTCACCTCAATTAAGATACATTTTTTCACTTTCATATAAAAAAAAAAAAATCAAAGATGAAGATATCAACACAGCTGAAGAAATGATAAACAGCATCTCTGGCCAGCTACTCCTTTGATTTTTCTCTGATTGTCACCTGGCTAATACTGAGACTGCAGAATAAACAAAAACAAATACCAAAATTATTTAAGGGAGATATAAAACTCAAATTGCAAAAGAATGTATGTGTTTAACTCTGCATATTTTAGGTAGTTTTAATTGGGCAGTGTCTTCCTTAGATGGAGTGCAGCAATTCTTCGTAACAAAACTGCTCTTCAGAGATGCTGGTTTTTGTCAGCTTTTCCAGTAGGAAATATATTTCAGCATCTGTTTTTTTCAAATATTCTGGAACCTGTCATTTAATACCTTGTCCGCTTTCCTGGTGTACTTATCCTCCCATAAATGTTTAAAATCAGTTTAAAAAAATCAGATGACAAAGGGATTAAAAAGATGATGAATACTGATAATTCCATTATCGGCCAGGCACTCATTCCTTCTAAACGGACAGAAAGGAAAAGCTGCTCTGAGTGGCAAGCTAAATTTAGAGAGCAGTAAAGTTGACAAATTCATACAGCCTGGGTTGGAAGAGTTAAGAGCAGGCTGCAAAACATTATTTACCTAGCTTAAGAGTTCTCCTTCTACGAAAGGAGAACAAATTAGCTCGTGGCAGCAGACCATTATCTTTAAATCCTCCTATCTTTTTCTCCTTTTTCTTCCAAACAATCCAAGGGTTGGCGTAGTCTCTTTCTGAATGTGAAGGGATTGCTCCACCCTCTGTTCAGCTCTGGGGGGGGGAATGCTCTCCAGCATACGCTAGTTTTTGAGACTGAAGGTATTTTATTGTTACGTACACTGCTTTGAACGCTCTGTTTCAAGCGGCTTTGTGCCTTTCGTGGGGTTATTGGATAACTGGGGGCACCTCACCTGCAGGCATACTGGGCCCAGGGAAGCCTTCCTCCTCCCTTCACGACTATCCAGGAGCAGAAATGACTTTCTTTGGGTTCTTGGGTACAGTTTGCATTCGGGGGGGTTTGTGGGAGAGTGATTTACGTGTTCAAAAGACCTCAGACTGAAGTTGTTGAATCCCTGGCATTGTTTTCTGCAGTTCTGATGAGACTGTGTGCATTAAATTACCACATCGTTTTTCATTTATAATCTTAAATCAGTGGGAGAAAAGTTTTTCTCTTTTTTTTTATTTCTTTTTTTCCTTAACTTGACATTTAGCAGTAGATTTTTCAAGACACCCAGTTCATCATTCTGTGCTCTGATAGAGCTCTCATCAGGTGTGGTCGATGATCCGTGTGATTGGAAATCCAGGCATAGTTTTCTCTTTATATGTTGCGATAAAAATACTTTTTTTTTTTCTTTCTTTTGGAGGAGTAAGGGACAAAAGCTCGTTCAGCTTTTTTTTTTATCTGTTGAAGATTATTTGGGGACTGTCTCATTATTGATCACACTTCAAAAAGAGATGATAGGGAGTAACCTTTCTGGATTTTGTGGAAAGAGGAGAGGGAGGACTTCATACATTATACAAAGTGTCCTGACATCACCAGAACCTGCTTGGAAATCCGGTGTTGAAGGTGTCGCGTTGTCTTGCCCGCTGCGGAAGGCGATCACCCACGCGGGCAGCGTTTCTGCCGGCGCAGGGGGCAAAGGGAAGCAGAAAGCCGCCGTGTGCCGTACGTGCCGAGTTACCTCTCTGAATTGCAGCGGTGATTTTGATTTTCAGTTGCAAGTACTAGCGGTTAAGTAATGCTGTGGGGGAGCTATTCACACCTTCATTAGTCCTCCCTGTCTTTGTAGTTACAAGGACTCGGTGAATTTATTGTTGTACTCAAATGTTGTTTGAAAGAAGGCAGATTAAGCGCGTGCAGAGGTACCGTGCACCATTTATACAATGCTTTATACCAGGCTTTCCTGTTATCAGATGGTGGTTTGCTGGAGGGAGGTTGCCTGTTGCTTTGTCTCTAGAGGCTTAGAAAATTCACAGTCGAGGGTTTGCGTTAATTTTTTTAATCTCTTTTTGGTTACTGAGGCCTGAGTGACACCGGTCTTATCCGCAGCATGATCTCCAGGGACCTCAGAGTCACACTGAAACTATTTGCTGGTTTTTGTTCCCATGGCCAGTCCAGCTGGAATGAGTGTGATTCCCCGGACCGTAAATAGAATTGCCTGCTGATTTCTGCTGGTACATCTGAACGTTGCGTGTTCGTGCAGGCTTAGGAGCATTGGGGCTTCACCGCTATCAATGAACGCCCCTTTTGGCCTAATAATTCTTTCTTATTTGTGCTATAAATGGGAGGCAAGAACCTGGAGATTAAAATATAACTGTTTACGAACCTGTGAAAATGGTTCTGCAGGCAGGTAGTAATGAAATCTGGGAGAACATATGGAAAAATAAATCAGCTTATCTGAGTGTTCAAAATAGATTTCTTACATGTGTAATGATGTTTTGTTTTCTTCTGTTGTTTGTGCAAGCGTAGCGGGGAACTAGGCGCCCTTTCGGCGATCGGCGCGTATTTTTTTTTGCTGAACTCATTTGCTATCAATAGAGCCCTCTCTGGAAGGCTGTTCATTTCGGCAGGAACACGTCTGCCTTTGTGCGCAGCGGGCTGGCACCCGCTGTAGGTGCCGCGGCATTCAGATTGCTTTTCCTTCGTTCGGTGAATGCACTGTCAGCCGCTTCCTTTAGTGAAGGGATTTTATATGAAACAATTACAAAGGAGCTATAAAAAACCAACCAAACTTAAAATACCATATCACAGCCTGGTTTGTAATTTGAAGTTTTTGCACCAAGGAGGTACACATCGTTTTTGAAGGAGCGGCGTGAGGCAGCCGCTGCCGCCCACGACAGTGCCCCGCGGCGCCGCTGTGGAGGTGGTGCTGCTCCATGCCCCACGGGGCTCAGCAGCTCTGACAGCAGATTGTAAACCAGCCTGTCACACCTCCATAAACATTTATTAGTGTGGTGAGAGGAATAAAAGTTAAGATTTATACGTCTGGGTGGGCTTTCTTCCTGCTCAGGGCTGTCCGATGTGACTGTTTAGACTTGCTCAGAGATTCAGCAACCCCTCACCGTTCTGTGCAGTTGCGTTGCCAGAGGGAATGAAACAGCCCTTGGTTGGCAGGAAGGTGAGATGGCCAGTTTGTTCGCAGGAAGGCTCTGAGATCCTTTACTACATCGTAACATACAGGAACTGTAATTGGGATGTGCAGAGCTGATAAATCCGGGGTTCTGGTGTGGCATTGCCTTAGAGGCACCTTTGCTTAAAGGTGCCAACAGCAGAAGGCCGTGGAGCTGTTGGAGAGGGTGCAGAGGAGGCCACGCAGATGCTGAGAGGGCTGGAGCAGCTCTGCTGTGAGGCCAGGCTGGGAGAGCTGGGGCTGTTCAGCCTGGAGAAGAGGAGGCTCCGGGGAGAGCTGAGAGCGGCTGACCCAAAGGGGGCTGCAGGGAAGGTGGGGAGAGACTGTTCAGCAGGGCCTGGGGTGACAGGGTGAGGGGGAATGGAGATAAATTTAGATTAGACATTAGGAAAAAAATCTTTCCACTGAGGCTGGTGGAACCCTGTCCCAGGTTGCCCAGGGAATTGGTGGATGCCCCATCCCTGGAAACATTCCAGGCCAGGTTGGCCGGGGCTCTGAGCAAGCTGATGTGGTTGGAGATGTCCCTGCTCCTTGCAGGGGGTTGGACTGGGTGGGCTTTGAAGGTCCCTTCCCAACCAAACCAGTCTGATTCTAAAAGGTTGTGTATCTGCTGGCTGTTTAAATAGAGAACAGCGGGTGGATTAGTGGTAGGATGCTTCCAATGGGACACGAGGCAGGGAGTAAACATTTCTGGATGTCCCATTCCTCAGCATCCTCAAGTCACTCTGTGGCCTGAGAGAAGTTGCCTCTTCTCTGCTTTGGCCACTCCACCTGCATCTCTTCGTGCCAACTGCTGGGCTTCCTCTCCTGCCGCGGCTGAGCCCCCCGGAATGCAGGGTTCTGCGGGTGAGGTCAGGGAGAACGTTGTTAGTGCCGGGTACAAACGCTGCAGGGAAAGGGGAATGGCATTTCTGTGGGCAGCGGGGGGGTGTGCCAGCATGGAGGCAGCAAGTGGAGTTACAGTGACGATATGTTTCAGAACTCTTTTTTTATAATACGTTATAAGGGGGAGTTTAAAAATCTTTTTCAGACCACGTTTGCAATGGTTGGATACATTTGAATTATTTCAAATCTATTCTTTATGTGTAGTACAGGAAGCTAGGGCAAATTTAAGAAAATAACTACTAACTCATCAGACATTTTTAAAAAATTCTCTGTTTTTAATGTTATTCCCCAGAAGATGAGAGCTATGTTCGATTTAGGTCATTCTTCAGTTATCTCGCTGACTTTTTTTTTGAGAAACTCACCTCTGTATTCCATTTTGCAGTCCTCTGAACTTTTATTAGTATGCAGTGTTTGCAATTTATATCCCGTTTTAGAAGAAACATACTCTATTAATAAGCACTTCTTCCTTTTTCAGTGCTGCATGGGTGTCTGTAGCAAAGCGTCCTTGGTTGTGGGCTGTGTTATTTGGCAGCCTGGCACTGCCCTGGTGTTAGATGCAGGAGCTGCTGTTGCTCTTCATCAGCTCCTTGGTGCTGGAGAGGGGCGGACCAGACCCACATGTAGAGGAGGAGCTGAAAAAAGGGATGGCAGAACCAATCCTTTCTGTTCAGAAACTTCAGGATGAGTAAAGCTGCAGAGGTTTAGCATCCTGAGATGCGAAAGGCTCTTTTCCTTCTAGCTAGGGGAAGAACAGCTAAAATAACGGGCTCCTAGATGTGTTCTGCAGCGTTCAAGGACCGCCTCTTGCGACTCACGGGCAGTGCCTAGGAATGGCTGCAGTCAGAGCGCAACAGAAAGGTTTTGGGTTACCATGACTCATCAGCAGACCGAAGACATGCCAAATTCTGCTGGGGTTTCCTGCCAAGATTGTAACATTCTTCAGATTTAATTAGTGGTACGTTTTGATGTTTAAAATTTCCTCAAAAAGGGAATCTGTGGTTTTGCTCCTGTCTTCTAGCTGTAAGGTTAGCATGAGTTAAATGGAACTTTCCCCTTTACTCTGGTGTTACAGCTGGCTATCCAGCAAGTGTTAAGTACCTCTTTAATGCCTCATCTGCTCTTCCAAAACGTTCTCAGCTTTCACTGGCCAACAGGCAACAATATTGAGCAAGCAAATGCTTTGTTCTCTCTTCCTGACCTCACCATTCAGGGACTGTAGTCACGGTCAGTGTTTTGAAGGGAAGCAGGTGGAATGCGTTGCCACTGAATCACAGGTTGAGGACAACTGCGAATGCTGGAGAGGTCCCCAACATGAATCAAACTACTGGAATGAACCGTTTAATTGTTCGTGCCCTCTGCGTTTTTCATCCCAATTCTTCAAGTTATGCTCCACTGTTCTTTTTTTATTCTTTTCTTTATACTTTTTCAGGCACCAGAGCAATGGAGCAGTTATTTCCCGTTGTGGACAGCCTGAGGTCAGTTGGTGGGGCTGGAGGAATGCAGATGATGAACACCTTGTCCAGTCTGTAGCCAAAGCCTGCGCCTCAGATTCAAGGTCCAACAGTAACAAATTAATGAATGGAAATTGTTCCAGAGATTTCTCCAACGGAGGAGACCTCTCTGATGTGGAGTTTGGTAAGTTTGTCACTGTTTCTTTTCTGTTGAGAGCTGAGTTTTATATAAAAGCTTAATGTCTTACACGTGTACTGTAAGAGGTTCAATCCTTTGTATTTAATCTTGTATTTAATCAGCCGTTCTGCAGTTTCTATATGTGCAGTGCGTATGCATTGCGGGACTCGTTGTAAGCGATGTCAGAAGTGCTCTTCCAGTTACTCAGCAGCAGCGTATCCTCTTCCCCAGATTCCTCAATCTCTAACGCTTCGGGAGCAGAGAGTTTGGCCATACAGCCTCAGAAGCTCTTGATCTTAGATGCGCGATCTTACGCAGCAGCTGTGGCGAACAGAGCCAAAGGAGGAGGCTGTGAGTGCCCAGGTAAGCGGGATTTCGTCTCGGTGTTCTATCATGGAATCCAAAGGGTTTGCTTAAATATAATGACAGTGATACCTTCAGTGCCTGCATTCATGTGCTCTTCGTCTGTGTGGAAGTTCTGTGCCCTTCAAAAGGACAGGTTTAGCATTAAGTCTGTTTCTTAGAGCATAAAACCAGCTGGTAACAGTGCTGAACTGTGTGGAATATGCTGATTAGCTTTCCCCTGCTGAGTCAAATATATAAACCAGAGCGAGACAAAGGTGTCCAGTGTGCTAAGGTCTAAAAAAAACTGAACACACTTGTAAAAAGCCACTAACTGTAGAGGATAATAATTTTCTAGAATGGTTGTGCAGAAGACAACTTGTCAGCTGCTTTTCTAAAGCTGAACCATTTTTCAGCATTTATATCATAACGCAAAGCAACCGAAATCCTGATTCATCTTGCAGTTGATACATCTGCAACGATCACTTTGTGTTCTTTGGCACTTGTAAATTGTGGTATGATAAACAAGACATTTTATAGTCACTATTGGATATGAATGCAGCCTGTTAAAATTCCAGGGGTGGAAAAAAATACCAAACAGGAAAACTATAGATAACAAAAGCTGTTTTGACCATATATTCTTGTTTTGGACTTTGCTGCAGTAGCTGCACTTTGATATGTAGCCATCAATAAGAAAAGATGAATTTTCCATTTAAAGCCTCAAATCTACTAAAGAACTCATCAGAGAGTAAAATTTCAAATCAGAAAAGCAGGGTATGCAGGAAGTTTGATGTTCATCCTATATGTTGGTTCTTGACTTTTTTGAAAGAATTTCCAAAGCTTGTCGCTCTCAATAAATTTGATCTGCATTAAGTGCTGATAACTTTTCTCCCAAGCATTGCCAAGTTTGCTTTATTCTCTCTGTATAAAAATACTTCATTTATGTTGTGCTTTATATATAACATAGTTCAGTAAAAATGCTTCAGTTGTATGGTGCTGTCAGTCGCCTCTGCCTGCGGTTACGCAGTCCATCGCTACCAGGATGTTCTAGCTTGGGCCAAAATCTGCGCTTTCTTGTGCAAGCACTTGATATCCCATATTCTGAATCCTGATTAAATTTTTTTTTTCTCTTGTAGAAAAGGTCATTTTAGCTATCATGTCATCATCTTTGTGCAGGCAGAAGCACTGGGACAGGAAAGCTAAATCTGGGAAAGACTAGGAAATCAGTATTTTTCTGCAGCTGCTTAGGTGCTCCCTGGGACTGGTGGACCCTGCCTCTTCAGCTGCTGCCTCAGGTGGAGCAGAGCTGCTTCAGTACATTCCAGAGCAGCACCTGAAGGCAGGCTCAGGAATTCCATCCATCCTCCCTTTTCTGGAGCTTTGAGGATTTCTCACGTGTGATGCTTGTGCCTCATAACAGAAAAACTCAGAAGAAAGCAGGGAGTGAAGTAATTTTTCTGCCTTTTGAGTGGTTAGGAAAAGGAATCTATAACTTGTACGAAAATCTAGATTGGTTTATCAAATTTAGGAACATCCTTAGGTTATCAGTTCGATCCTGTTTGTACGTGGCAGTCTCTTCGGGTGTTTCTTGGTCTTTAAAAACACATTCTGTAACCTCGAGCACAGCGATATCACCGCTCCTGTAGGTTCGTACTCTGCTTTCTGGAATGTGAAGTGAAACACTGAAAATAAATACACAAACACTTTGTAACTCTTTCCTGTTTTGTGCTGTAATGTCTGGAGTACCTAGCAAACACCAAGTACTGATTTCTCAGTATTTTTCAGAATATTCATAAACAGATTATTTCAGCTGCCCACAGCAACAGTGGCTTGATTTTTATGAAAAAGCTTCTTTTAGAAATTAAGCTTAGTGTAGTTCTTAGTTTCTTCCCTCTTTCTTGGCATTTCCCTACAGAATACTATCCCAACTGTGAAGTAGTGTTCATGGGGATGGCAAACATTCATTCCATCCGGAAGAGCTTTCAGTCGCTGCGTTTGCTCTGCACACAAATGCCAGATCCAGGAAAGTAAGTGGGTGTTTGGTGGTTTTTGCCTTTGTTTACATGTTTCTGCAACAGCATTCTTCTACTGCTGATTTGTAAACTGGAATTTGGTGGTTGACTTTGCCATGTAATAGTGCTACGTTGTATTTTTTTCATTTCCATAGAATTTAAGCTAAAGTCTTTGGTTTATTGTCATTGAAGTGAACCTAGAAAATGAGATCTGGGATTATAATGTAGCCTTGAGTATTGATATGGGAATGTTACTACTTTCAGGAGGGCTTTTAAGTGCTAGCACTTGGGCTTACCTACTATTCCTGGACCTTTAATCTTAGCTTGACTCTCCTTCAGAATATTCTAGTGGTGTTCCACGTACTTCATGCATTTATAGTGTGATTTCAGGAGACACAGTTTGTAGCTCTCCAGTGCTGTGGAATAACTGGCCTCTAATGGCCATCCTGGTTTGAATTTCCTGCTAAGAGTCATGGTTTCAGGGTAGATCCAGACAGACCGGTACGTAGATCTTCAAAGGCTGGAGGTTCTTAAGGTCCCTGCAGCACACCTTGTGAAGCTGGGAATAGTCACGACACGGGGGATTTCAAAGGCACCTCACCCCGTCGTTGAAGCACGGAGTTGTCAGGAGCGTATGGCAGAGTCCCACGATATGCCGGTGATACTGGGACTGCTGGGGAATCTGAAGCCTCAGCTCGGAGGAAGGGAGGCAGCAGAGGCTCCTGAAATGGATGATTACCCAGTAGTGGTGGGTTAGACCACCACCTGCGCTGTCCATTGCTGGTGGTGTGTGAGTCTTGTCTGGGAAAATGTTCTTTAAGCTTCTTGGAAGTCTTGGGCAGCAAAGCACGTACCAGAAACTGTTCCTCACATGTTCCTTTGTTTCTTACAAATCTGGGAAAGTGTTAAATGAGATGTAAACAAAAAATATTTAAGAATTACATTCATGGCTTATTAAAATAAAAACTTTGACTTGATAAATTCAAAGATCCAAACCTGAAAGCATTTTAAAAGAGCAAAAACTGTCTTCCCTTCTTTCCCTCTAGTTGGTTATCAGCTCTGGAAAGTACCAAATGGCTGCAGCACTTGTCTGTGCTTCTGAAATCTGCGCTACTCGTAGTTCATGCCGTGGACCGAGACCAGCGACCGGTCTTGGTGCACTGCTCAGACGGCTGGGACCGAACCCCCCAGATAGTGGCGCTGGCCAAACTGCTTCTAGATCCTTACTACAGGACCACGGAGGTTTGTACGCCGGCTGGTAGCGCGGGAGATAGTTACCGGATTTGGGTCCTTTTTTGAGGAGGTCTGTCTGTAAATTATTTCAGGTTTTTCCCCTAGAAAAGGTACTAAAGCTAGCAGTTTACCAGCAGTAGTCTGCAGATAGTTATGTATAGGAGTAAGTACAGGCTGTAATTCAAGAGCAGACTTATTTTTCCTCTTGGCTGTAACCGCGCGGTCATGGTCTGTGCTTCCCCGTATTTAGCTTAGGAATAGCAGTACAAACCCTGCACCATTGCAGTTCCTCAGCCAACTATTCATACAAAGCCATTCTCTTTTCTAGATTTCCCAACTGCATGTTTTTCCAGTTTCAGATTTCTCTGGTTTTCAGCCTGAATTTCCCCCCGACTCCCACCTCCCCCATCACTTTTCAGCGTTGGGTGACACACGATGGCTGGGTTCCATCTGCCAGCGCACACGCAAGGTGCCTTTGCTGTCTGGAACAGAGCCGTGTGTCTGAACGCTGTGCTATAAAGTGCTCAGCCTCAGACACGGGAGGACCAGAAGTTTAAACTGTAGCAGTGTCTTTTGGATTGAATTGTGGAAATTTCCTCCGATCCTTTTTCACATGGCTTCTAGAAGTCGACATCTGTCAGGTCCAAACGTACTGCTCTGTCCCTGGCACAGACCCTCCTGCTGGTCCCTCCCGCAAGCGCTGCCATTCCTGTTCAGTGCGGAGTCCTTCTCTACGCACCCTTTGCCTGCTGCCTTCTCACCACCGCATCAGAGGAAACACTGTAGCTGCCTGTACAAGGAGCAGAGATGTTGAGGAAAATGAGTCTTCAGCATTGTCACATTTCAAGCTTTTCAGCTCTTGGCTATTATTTTTGCTCTAGTTACAACCATGGACTTAACCAGGCACTACAATTTTTTCTTTCCACTAAGAATCAAAACCTTCCTAACCTGTGATGGGTTTTAGGTCCTGTAAGATGAGGTGTCGCATTCAGGAGCTCAGCCAGGCGCTGGTTTGAAATGTTCTTTGCCCTTTTTGTTTGAGAAATCCCGCAATTCAACCTTTAGTCAACCTGGTGACTGTGCTACGTTTGGTATACACACAGGCAAGCGCTCTCTGAGCAGGGATGTCCTGTTGTGGCTGAATTGTTTCTTTTATGACAGATCTGCCCATCGTTTTCCAGGGAGAGCTTTAAAATGTCCTCTCCTGTGCAAACGTTGGTTATCGCGATCTAGAGAGTTTTGATCAAGGTGAATTTCCTACTCAACCCTGCCTGGCCAAGATAGGTCTCCTATCAGGATCTTCCGTTCCAGTCACTGCCTTACTCCCTTTCCTGTTTGTGTAGGCTTGGGAATTCATATCTGTCCTCGTTTCGTTGTGCAGCATCTCAGGACACAGAGGCGTTAGGTAAAGCGGCAAAGATAAGTAATGAGGCCAGTGCTGAAGGGAAATGAGTGAGTGAGGACACAGTAATAAAATAACGGTGATTCCCGTGAGTCTCAGACTGAACCGACGCAAAATAGTGACTTTTCATCTGTGCTTTCATTTCTGCAGGGTTTCCAGGTGCTAGTGGAGACGGAGTGGCTGGATTTTGGCCACAAGTTTGCAGATCGCTGTGGCCATGGTGAGAATTCGGATGACCTAAATGAGCGCTGCCCGGTGTTTTTACAGTGGCTGGACTGCGTCCATCAGCTCCAGAGGCAGTTCCCTTGCTCTTTCGAGTTTAACGAAGCATTCCTTGTGAGTTGTGGCTTGAGAGATTGCTGTTTTATAGACTGCTTCTAACCCACTACCCAGTGCTAACCTACTGTAGGGCCCCGAGGGGCTTCTGGTTTCCCACCTACCTGCGATACGCTGCAGCCTGGTAAAGGAAACGGGAAAACTGCCCAGACACAGTAGACAAAAGTACTTGTGTCCTGCATGGGACCTGAGGTCTGTTCGCTCTTAGAACCGAAGCGGGAACCCTTGAGGACTTCTTTTAAACCTTAAAGAAGTAAATGGCACGAATTTGATAGTCTCACCTAAGAGGTGCTGGAATAACTCTAGTATAACTCATATAAACAGCATTTAAAAAAGTCAGTTACAGCCAGATTTCCCCCTGCTTTGATCTTGTTTTGGGTTGAAGACTCCTCTAAAAACCACCTCTGCCTTACCTTTCTGTTCAGTGTTTCTGCTGGAAATGCGTAGGATGTATGAGCTGTGGTTGTTTCATTTTGAAGTGGACAGCTCTGCAGGGCTGGTAATCTGAAGAATAAAAGTTTTTATGAAGTGTCTGATCCACTGAGAGATTTAAAGCACATTCCTGTGATTGTGGGTGACTTGAATTACCGCTTCCCAGCTCAGCCACGTAACGTACAGTCCTGGCTTGGCTTGGTTGGGAAACACGATAACGAAGGTTGTAACTGGCTTCCCAGCACACTGCTAACCTCCAGGAGCTCCCTGTGAGCGTACCCTTGGTGTTCTGGCCTTTTTAGAGTAAACCCCTTAATTTATTAGCATATTGAAACACTTGTTTTCATTTAAATGTCTGGGTGGTCCCCTGGAAGTCCTTGATATGCCTAAGGTTACGTTCACATTCAGCTGTTTTGTCAGACTGGGACCGCAGCACGGAGTGAATAACGATCGGGGTGTCTGTGCTGCGTGCGTTTGTACCAGCGTGCAGAAAGCACCACTTCTCCCCACCGTTCTTTGCCTTTCTGTGCTGCCTTGGTGTTTTGTAACCGGTATCGTGATTCCTTTCTTTGCCTGTCCTACAGAGCTGCGAGTTTGAATCGGCAAGACTTTGATACTTGACTGTGAACAAATATTTGTCTTTCTATTTTATATTTTTTCCTGACTTTTTTAGTTATTAATTTAAAAGATTCTGCTACGCTTGAGTTCTGTTGCAATTAGTTTATAAGGAGCTATGCAAAAACTGCTAGGTGTATCCATATATCAGCCTTTGGGTGTTGATTCTCATGTTAAGTTGATATCTTCTGCCATGTGACGATATTTGTGTTGGTCTGTGCAGGTCAAATTGGTGCAGCACACCTACTCTTGCCTATTTGGTACATTCCTGTGCAACAATGCGAAAGAGAGAGGAGAAAAACACACTCAGGAACGGACCTGTTCTGTCTGGTCTTTGCTGCGGGCAGCAAACAAAGCCTTCAAAAACCTGCTCTACTCCTCCCAATCAGAATCCGTACGTATCCTTCCTTCCCCACCGCGCGGGCAGCGTCCCGTTAGGGGCTCCCAGGTGTAACGTTCTCACAAGTGTGTGCCTTAAGAAAATGCCCAAGCTTGTAGCAGTGGGACGTCGGAATGGCTTAACTGTCGCTGCGGATGCAGGGTGGAGAGGCTTTTCCGGAGAGGCGTGCTCAGTGTGTTCGGTCTGACGTTGCCAGGCTTGCGTTAAGTTGGCTGATCTTTGAGGAATGTCAAATTCTAGAGAATGTAAGCTATGTTAGAGGAGTGTCTCAAATTGCATACAAACCTGGACGTTGTGTCTATATTCGTCTTAAATCTGAACAGAAAAAGTAACTCGGATTATTTCATCTGTATTTGTTTTTTGTAATAATTTCACTTTTTCAGTCTGGCTCCTCCCTAGCGATAGCTCACTGCAGATTTGGGAAGGGACTTACAGCTGCCTTCTTGTGTCTGTAAGGCATTCAGGGATGCAGTGTGGTGGGCATGTGAACAAACAGTCCATCATCAAATGTCATCATGATTAGGACAGCGAAGACTTCTATAAATATTTAAACCCTTTTTGTTTATAAAAGTATCAAGACTGTAAGGACCATGCAGCGTTTTTGTGTATGATGGATGTGGTTTTTAATTGTTCCTCAGAGTAAAATTACAACCTGGCTTAGTAGGAAAGAGTTCATGCCTACATTTATTACAAAAAGCTTAATTTTATATTCACATCAGCCCTCTGTGGCTGGCTGTCTCCCCTGGACGCCGGACGTGCAGCCTGCACTCAGACTGCGTGCAGAGCCCATTTGTCATTGCGACAGGCAACATCAGAGAGAGCCCTTCAAGACTTTCCAACCTGACATTGTCGTGAGAATGGATGTGATAGCTGAAAGCATGAGACATTGCAGATAAATACGGCCTCTGAGGACTTCTAAAGCTATGGATGCATCTCAGTTTGCCCTGAAAGTACCAGCAGGTTTGCCCAGGAGGAGCTTAGAGAGCGCTCGTAGAGCGGGTGGTGTGGACAGGTCGCCGTGCCGCCCTTGGCTGCCCTTGCCTGCTGTGTTCTGCAGTACAGATGCGGCCTCGGTGGCTTGTTTGCGGTAAATACTGCACTGTAGTTTTGGTAATGTCCTGTCTTGTATTCATCTTTTTGTGGTTTTACTTCAGGGTTTAAAGTATGCCTCTGTGATGCAGCCACATCTGTTACAGAACCGTAGTCACCCACCAAACCAAGCCGGCCCCCAGCCTCCCTCCGCTCAGCGGCAGCGAAACCTGGCTGTTTCTCTGCCGTTGCCGGGGAAAACGATGGAATTGATAGAGTGACCCAAGGTCTTTTCAAACTGAAACAGAAAGCGTATTCCACAGTCAAGGAATCGCCTCTTCAGCAAAGTATTTCTGCATGTACTTGATTTTTAACATGGGAGTGTTTCCCTTAAAGACAGGGTTAGCTTTGATGAAGTGCAGCCTGGAGAGGAGGTGGTTAGTTCAGCTCTCACGTGGCGTGCTGTAATACAGAGTACGAGGAAATCTCTGCGCTGACAACGGGCCGCTGAATTCTTCGGCAGTTTAAATGGCTCAGAAGCATTATTAAGGTGTAGATTCACACAGAGCACATTGCAGTAATTCATTCAGGAGAAGCTGAAAGCCAGCATTGTTATGCCCCAGCCTCCTCCTCTGAAAGAAAAGATAATTATAGTCCAGGCGTAGCTGATTAAAAGCGCCGTTGCTGCTCGCTAGCCTTCAGAGTTACCCAGAGATCTGGCAAAGCCTCCCCGCTGCAGACCTGACTAACAAACTGCCACAACCAGATCTGAACGCCTCCGTGCGCTCTAGGAGCGAGCGGTTCCTGACCGCGGCGTGTTCTCCCCTCCCAGGTGCTGTACCCGGTGTGCCACGTGCGTAATTTAATGCTCTGGAGTGCTGTTTACCTGCCCTGCTCCTCCCCCTCGACGCCCGCTGACGACACCTGCGCCCCGTACCCTGTTCCTGGCTCTAGCCCTGAAGATCAGCCTCTGGGCAGGTGAGCCTAGAGCCCAGAAATCCCATCCTGTAAAGTAAGATCAACAGAGAATATTGTGGGATGTAAAGAGGAGAATACTTGCGGTGGGAGGGGGGGGTGTTCTTCACAGCCTTGTTTGTGGGGCTGTGTGCCTGAGCCAGCAAAAAGCAGTCTGTCGTGTTTTTAGTTTTGAAAGCTGTTCCGTTTCAGCAGCGATAGCCTAACGGAAGATTAGCAAATCGAGTTAAGCTCTGGGTATTGCATAGCCTTGTAAAATTCCTTATATCCTCGTGGGATATAAGCTTTCATTTGGTTATCTTGAATTTGAGTTCTTTTTCTGTGTTGCGTAACTATGTCTTTGCTGTTTTGTACGATGATGCTGAGCACGTGTTAATTAGGAGGTGTGACCAGATGTGCTTTGTGGTAAAGGGATTATTCTGGGAATGTTTGAAGTCTGATTGAAGATATTTTCCTGATGGCAAACAGAGTACTGACGCAGCTTTGCACTCAGGTGGTCAAAATGTGCTCCGAGATAATACTTCACAGAAGTCCATTAGTTAGCAGATCGTCACTATCCTAATTGTGGAGGGGGGGAAAGTTTTTAAACCATAGTAGCTAAACATTTTTTTTTTTTAAACAAACAAACAAAATCCCTTGACTTTGGATTCTGGTTATTTGTACCTTTATAGGTTACCAAAGACAAGATCATTTGACAATCTGACGACAGCCTGTGACAGCAGCGTGCCTACAACCAATCGCCGTAGCAGCGACCCCAGCCTCAACGAGAAGTGGCAAGAGCACCGGCGGTCCCTGGAGCTGAGCAGCCTCGGTAATCCCGGGGACGATCCATTTGATGGAGAGAGCCTGAGTAAACAAGGCAGGGCTCCAGTTGGAGCAGAGCTCTCTGTTGCAGCTGGTGTGGCAGAGGGACAGATGGAGAACATTTTGCAAGAGGCCACTAAAGATGATGTTGGTCTGGAGGAGCACTTGAGGGGAAGCCTAGAGACAGTAGGGAAAGGGGATGAGATTGCCCTGGAAAAGGAGAAGAGAACGGAAAACCCGCATGGGTACGTCTGTGGAAAGGCTGAGGGGGACAAAGGTATGGTAACGAACAATCCAGCATCCAATCCACATCCCGTTTCACAAGGTGCTTCTGAGCTTAAAGGACAACAGGATGAGCAGGCTGATCGCAGTAACGCTGTCCAGAAGGTTCCTCAGGTGAAAGGACTACAGGCTGTTCCTTTGGAGGGCTTTCTGAACAGAGAGCCTGGGAAGAACCCAGAGGAAGGTGGTGTTGGCAAACCTGAAGGAGAAGCAGAGAGCCTGCACAGTACAGCGCAGGCCAGCCTTCCGTTACCTCTTACAGTCCCGCACGAGGCAGGAACAGCCAACATTGAAAGTTCTACGGAAACCTTAACGGAGAGTGAAGCGAAGCAAGAGCTCCTTCCTTGCCGCAGACCTCACCTGATGGACAACAGTGCTGACGAACTTTCTCAAACGATTGAAAACAGGCCAGAGGGGGAGGGCATGCTAGAACTTCAAAAACTGGGAACAAAAGTACATAGGACTTCTGGTAGCAGCAACACACACATCCCGATGCCTTCCCCTTGTGCCTTGCCTTTAGCTGAATGTAAAGATGAGATTGTTTGTAACGGAGAGCTGGAGCCTGAGAACAAGATGACGGAGAAGCCTGCGGGGTTCAGCATCGCCCAGAAATACCAGGTGACAAACGGACACTGCGTGAACGGAGAGGACGGTCGGATCAAGGCCTCTCTGAGTCGGCAGGTCTCCACAGCCAGCTGTAGTTCTGCGCAGTTTCACTTGAGGAACTTGCACCAAAAATGGATGTTTAATCATCTTGGGAAGCAGCAGGCAGCCAGCAGCCCAGACCAGCCCGCCAAAAGTCACCTGGACGACGATGGGATGCCTGTCTACACCGATATTATCCAGCAGCGCCTGCGTCAGATAGAAACTGGCCATCAGCAAGAAGTGGAGACCTTGAAGAAGCAAGTGCAAGAGTTGAAGAGCCGGCTGGAGAGCCAGTTCCTGAACAGCTCCCTACGTCTCAACGGTGATTATGGAGATGAAGTGGTAAGTGGGATGGTAACTGGGCCGCTGCTGGAAACAGTGGGCTAGTTAGGTCCTGGATCTCACCATAGTGTCAGCTCTTGGTTCATTGGTCAGGTAGTGATTGTTTTGGTCATCCAGGCTTTTAGAAAACCCTCAGGGTCGTTGCGAAGAGGGCAAACAACCGACCGAGTACATGGCAAATAGCGATTAGTGATGGTTAATATTTTCACTGTTTCACTTTGCCCATAAATGTACACAGGGTTTGTTTCAAGATGGGTGTTTCGCAGCGTACCTGTACGTACCTGGACATACCTGCACACCTTCATTGGCTTTATTAAAAAGGAAAAGATATTTCTCTGATTTACTGGAACAGGAGCGTAGGACCGATCCGTTGGTGCCTCGCGTGCTCGGGGTGAGAAAGATGCAGCAGCGGCTGCTCCGCTCGCCCAGAACCGTGGCGTTCCAGCCGCCCCCTCTTCAGATGGCTGGCCTGCTCCAGGCTCAGAGCTGGAATAAAGGAAGAGCTTTTGTGGCAGCCTTATGCCAGTGAGGGTGTTTTCTTAACAAATCAACCCTCAGGGAGCTTTTAAGCTGTTTGTGCTTTTACTGGGAAGTATTTAAAGTCATAAAAGTAGAGACTTGGAGGCTTGATTCAAATCCAGCACGCTGTATATCTAGCGATGAAATGATCTGTGTAGTTGTGGTTGCAAAAGAAATTTTAAAATCAGAAATGAAATAAGTGCAATTCCAAGTTTGAGATCTCAATAGCTAGCAAGTTTTCTGTATATCTCTATGTCCAGGGTGGATTTTAAAGTTGCTTCTCCCCTATCTGTTTTTCACCTAATTTCTCCTCCTCTTTTGACGGATAATTAATAAAAAGTCAAAGGAAATACAGCCACTGGCCTGATGTTGTTGCTTGAACGTAACACTGAGTCAGAGAACAAGCAGGAGTCCTGTTCTGTAGAGGCCTTCGAGCACAGAGCAGTTCTGTGGGTTGCTGCAAAACCTAATTTTTCAAAGTTATTAGCTGAGTGAAATAAACGGAGGGGAGAGCTACTGGGGCAGCAGGCAGGCACGGGGGGCGTGGAGGGGGGAGGTAAGGAGACTTCCACTCTCTGAAAGAGTTTATCTTCTGGGGGTTTGAGCACCTGAGGCTGACATAACACCCATCAGAATTTTCCTACGTGCACGTTATCGTGTGTTTTATATGCTTGCAAAACTGAAGGAAAAAAAAAATAAAAAGAGGTTTCCAACTTTTGTTTATTTAATTGAAAGTTGTTTAGCAGTGGCAGAGGTGCTGGATAGTCCCAGGTACGTTTGTGAAAAATCCTCAGAGCCTTCTTGGCTCTTCACGTCTGATCTCTAGCTTCTATTTGTGCCTCGGCTTGGGAGTTTTGGTTTTCTTCTGGAGCTCCAGAGGTGCCCAGTCCTCAGGCACAAAAAGACAGTAACTCAAGATTTCTGCTATTCTGGATGTATTTTAAGGGCTGGCTGAGTTTTAAGTTAATTAAAACACAACTCTACCTGGATAGACTATATTAAGGAAGATTATTCCCAGAAAACTATATATGGAATATACACAACTCAAATTCTGGGTTTCCCATGTGTGATTTGGCTTGTGTTTTCTGGAATTTTTGCTGACAAAAGCATGCATGTGTTACTAGCATTAGTTCTGAAAAGCCTTGGAAAGAAATGCGACCATGAAATTGGAGCCACAGCCAGCAGCTTTTCTGGTTAATCACCCACAGCGCTGCCAGAACGCTGTGCTAACGCAGCAGAAACCAGATTTTTAAATCCATTCTACCTCACATCAGAGGATCAAAATCTGACCTGCTCGGGTTTTTTTGTGTGGTTCTTTTTTTTTCTTTTTCGCAATTCATCGCTGCACAAACCACTTCGACCTGCGGCGTTTAGTCCCATTCCAAAGGGTACTCTTGGTGCAGGTTGGTACCCATTCTACTCCTCCCCAGGACCGTCCGGTTTTTGTTTGTATGGAAGGAGGAATATGGGAAGGTTCTGTTCAGCTGTGTTTGTTTGCCAACAGACCTCTATCCCCGACTCGGAAAGCAATCTGGATCAGAACTGCTTGTCTCGCTGCAGCACAGAGATTTTCTCTGAAGCCAGCTGGGAGCAGGTGGACAAACAGGACACAGAGGTACAGACTAAATCCCTGTAAATCCCTCATTCTTCTGGTAGGATGGGATACTCATAACTCAAATGACCCTACGGCCTTTGGTCACGTGCCACTTCTTGTGAACTGTCTTCCTTGCGTTTCGCTCGTCTCTCGTACTTCACCTGCCGGTACCTGTGCCTATGAGCCCTCTGCTGTCTGTCTGAGCTCTTTGAGAAGCTGTGGAAGGGATGGTTAGCGAAGGAGCCTTAGGTGGACACATGCTTGGTGAATATTCATGGCCTGGATGCTTCTAAAGCACGGAAAAAAACCACAGGGAATTGGACTTTATGGCTTACTTTGTTTGGCTGAGGGGAATTTGGCGTTGATCGGTTCTCGAAGGGAAGGTTTCTGTCGTCTGTCTTCAGTTGTTGCAAACACCCCGTTTGTGCTCTTAGAGCAAGCGCTTCCCTCCTGGCGCTTTGCTTTGACCTTGTGAGCGCAAACGAGATGGGCTTGTTTCTAATTAATTGCCCTCTCCTTGATAAATTTGCCTTTTTATTTCTCCCAGGTGACGCGATGGCTTCCCGACCACCTCGCTGCGCACTGCTACGGCTGCGACAGCGCGTTCTGGCTTGCCAGCCGGAAGCACCACTGCAGGTAACCCGCGCGTCGACGGGACGGAGGGGAGCGGGGCACGGTCAGGGCTCGAACCGGTCCCTCTCCTGTTAAACCAGCAGCCAGGCTTTCTCTTGACACGTACTCCCTTTCTCAAGGGTGGGTGTCAGACTGGGGGCTTTGGAGTAGGACCGTGCACACCCTGAAGGGACAGAGCTTTGGAAGAAAAGAACAGTTTCTCCCATGCAGAGCATATATATTTGAAAAGCCAGGTTTGGTATCTGCTCCACCCCAGCCTGAGCAGATCCTGCCTTTTTTTCTCAAACTGGATTTGGAGGCAGCTGGCTGTTTAGCTCCAGTAAGTCAAATCTGCAAATACATGAATAGCATCTTCTTCCCATTATTGACTGTAAACCCGCTCGTTTCCTTCTTTAACCATTCTTCCCTTTTCATTAAACTGCTCTTTTAAGTGAGTCTGAAAAGGACACCTCTATGAAATAAAAGTTTTCTGGATTATTCTTCGCCAAATGTACTGCCAGCAGAGGCTACAGAGAATGCAGGCAGCAGGGGCTTAGTGAAGAGCAGGTGGCAGAGGCCTTGTGATCAGCTCATACTCTGGTTAAAGTCAGAATCTCAGATTTCTGTTCCAAATAAATGCCCATTCCTGATTTCTGGACGTGAGCAAACTGTTACAAGAATCATCTTTTAAATAAATGGCCCTTGTCACATTTTGATGCTTCACTGCTAGAGAAGGATAAACACCTTTCTTGGTTTGTGTCCACTTTATAGTTTGCTCCACTTAGCCGTCTCGTAAAGAGAAGGAAACCCAGGGAGGAATGAACAGAAGTTGAATGGCTTTGATTGGTTTTTCATGTCCACTGTGCAAATTTGTAAGGCTTCAGATGAAAACCAGCGTGACTGAGCATCCAGCTGTGCACATGGGAAGGGTTTTCTGGGACTCAGTGGTGCTTTCCCTTCCCCTTCTCCTGGTGCTATCGTTGTGAAGTGCTGCCACCCCGCCTCCCTAGGCCGCCTGGCGTTTGCCATCGACCTCTCGGTGCCCTGGGCCTGGGCTCTGCAGAGCTCCTGGCGCGGGGATATGCACGGGACGCCCTGAGGAGTTAAAACTGACTCAGGCTTTCCAGTCTGGTTGCAAATTTCCCTTTAGTGTCTTTGCTTCTTCAGCTTTCAAACGTCTGACCTGGCTGACCAGGCTGTCCACGTAAGCTCTGGTTGTTTACGGTAGAGACCAGTAAGGACCGGCAACCAACACGAACACCAAGTGTTTCCATAGTCCACCTTTTCAGAAAGCTCGCCGGTCGGTGGCAGGCAGCTCGGCATCTCACCTGAGAGTGATAATGAGTTGGAACCCAAACACTCTAAGGCCTTGAGCAGGGTGAAAATATCCCCCTTCCTTCAGCGCCGCTGTTCGCTTCTTTTGCTCCTTCCCCTCTGAGCTCTCTCTCCCCTCCTTGCAGGGACGTTGAACGCGTTGATCAAATCTGGTGAGCATTTACAACAGCCTCTGCCTGTTGTCTGTCTGCGTTCTCTTGGTAACTTCTCCAAACTAACTCGGTCTGTTCCCCCTCCCTGTTTTTTCACTTGCCTCGAAATCACCAGAAGTAAGTTGTGGGTGGCTAGCACAAGCTGTTGGATGTTTGGATCCGTAGAAACGGGCCTCCCTTTTCCCAGAAAGGCGTTTAGGGCTTGGCTTTCGGTAGCTGAAACCAGGACGTGGGTCACGCTAACGCTCACCGTCAGTGAACCGTGTGGTTGGGTAACAGGGAATGCTTCACCTCTAACTGAGAAGAGGCTGTCCTTCCAGTTTAGCCATTTTGCATTTATTTTTTATTTTTGCCTTCTTTTTGAAGAGGTCCATGTGTTATCAAACAATTCTGATATTGCTGTGCAGGCTGACAAAAAACCTGCCGCTTATTTTAGCCGGACTGACAGTCCCGTGGCAGCAAAGCCGGTAGAGTTAGCGTCACCAAAAATGGGTAAACGTCCATGACTGAGTCACAGGAGGACGTGTCAGTAGTAGGTTTTTAAGTCACCCTTCCTCAAAGGAGCAAGATCGCTCTTCCAGCACGTTTCATGTCTCTCAAGCAAAGCAGAAGACCACCAGGATAGAAAGAATGAGTTGTTCAGAGCTTTCCGAAGCTCGGGGGAGAACAGTTACCGAACGCTATTATCTGACAGAAGGATAAAACAACAAAAAAAAACCCCCAAGCGCACGGTAGGAAGGTGGTGAGCTACGACAAACAGATACTTGTTTGAATCCCTCTGGTTCTTTTTTGACCTCATCTGTCAACAGCGAGCGGCTGCAGGATAATGGGTCTTTGAGCAGCAGAGACGTGGGTTGTCGGAGCGGCTGTTCTGCAGGCTCTTTCC
Organism: Tetrax tetrax; assembly: GCA_009806455.1. NCBI lineage: Eukaryota > Metazoa > Chordata > Aves > Otidiformes > Otididae > Tetrax > Tetrax tetrax. Next base: position 69,577 of record WHYT01013102.1, read on the forward strand.
GTACCACACCTCCCGGGACTGTTGGCAGTTTTTCTGTTGATAATTCCTAACGGGGTCCTTAAGAAGACTCCAAAAGCCCTGCGGAAAGGCCGGCCACGGGCAGCCTCCTGGCGCTGGGGTCACCGCTTTGAGACCGGGAGCCGCTGTGCGGGGCTGAGAAAATGAGCCCACTGAAGGGAGAAATGGGATTTCTCTGCTGACTCTTTCCCCATCAGTGCCCAGCATCTGGAAATCCTCTCTCTTGGCAGTGAAGGATTAATCAAAGCCGCTGGGCCTAGGCAGAGTTCTCTGTCAGTCTCTTGGCAGCAGCAAATCTTTTTTTTTTTTTTTAGTGCAAAACAATAATGGCACAAAATCCTGATGCCAAAGAGTTAACGAAAAGGGCGTCAGGCGTGGAGGTAAGCTTGCAGAATTCAGGTCCCTGGAGCGCTCTTCTGAGCTCCTCCTAAGAACTGGTGAGCTTGGAGGACAGGGCACTGCGGTGCTCCCCAGGCTAGCCTGAGCAGCCCCGGGTTTTGAGGGGGGCTGCAAGGAGAGAAGGTGATTATTTGGAAGATTTCGATTTTATCCTTGCCTCCCCTGAGGTGCATGCGCCAGCGTGCCTCCAGCAGCTGACATCTGACAGGAATGCGTATGAGCCCGCTCACCCTGCCGCAGCGCTGCTGTCATTTCTGAGCATGAGATCCCTGGCTGCCGTCTCCTGGCTTTGCATGATCCCTTTCGACTCCCTTTACTTTCCGCGGAAGTGCGGGACCGCCGGGAACGTCGCGAAAGGCGCTGCGCTGCTGGGGCAGTGGGAGGATTGCATCAACCAAAAGTGGTTTTCATTTTTTTTTTTTATCTGTCCCGTGCTTAAACTTTCCAGCAGTGCACTTGAAAGAAACAGAAGCAAATAGCTCTGTGCCGGTACTTCCCCGCGCGCACTTTTAGAAGAGTGAAGGAGCGGAGACTCTGCCTCCTCCCAGGAGCGCGGTATCCAATCTCCGACGCAAAGCCCCGTCAGCGCTGCGAGCAGGGGCCGGAGCACCGCGTTGCCCACCTCCTCACGGAAGAAGGCGCGCCGACTGCTCCCCCTTAGCCCCTCTCTTGCCCCCGAGGTGACAGGGAGGAGCAGCCCCGCGCCCCAGCCCCTCTGCAGGGCGTGGGAGGGCGCTCGCCCCGTTCACAGGGGCCGGTTCCCTCCACTTTGACACGGGATGGTGTTGTGCAGAGGAGCCGTCGCTTAGAGACGTGTCAGGAGCTGGAATTCCGCGCGGTAGCGGGCCTGGTGTCCGCTCCCCAGAGCCCTGCTCAGCTCCGGAAGCGCGTGGCGCAGGCGTTGGGGGTTGTCCGCGCGCAGCCTGGCATGCGGGGAGGAGCCAGCGCAGCCTCCAGGGCTGATCCCAGTACAACATTAGAGCTTGGCTAACTTCATCAAACCGCTCCTAATCTTTTTTTTTTATTTTTTTTCTCTTTCCCATTTCTCCTCTGTTCCTGATGCAAGGAATTGTGGAAACGTGTTCTGCTCCAGTTGCTGTAACCAGAAGGTGCCCGTTCCCAGTCAGCAGCTCTTTGAACCCAGCCGAGTGTGCAAATCGTGCTACAGCAGCTTGCACCCCAGCGGTTCCAGCCTCGACCTCGAACTGGAGAAACCCATCACTGCCACGTCCAATTAAAGTCCCGCCCTCGACGGCCGGGCGGATTCGCGGCGGGCCCAGGCTGGGAGGACGCGGGAGCCGTGCACTTTGGAGGTTGGGGCGTGGAACGCTGCTCGGCGGGACAGAGCTGGAGGACGTGCCACTGGATTGTGGGATTCTCCTTTCCTGGCTATTCCCCCTTTCCCTCCCGCCGCCTCTGTGTGTATGTGTCTCCGCGTGCGTGTGTGTATATATAATTATATATATGTGTCTGTTTGTTTGCTGGAAGATTGTGGAAGTGGGAAGGGAGCTGGCGCCAGAACCAGCTTTCCCTTTGGTATTTCACTGTCCCACTGCTGAACTGTGCAGACAGACAATTTTGGGGAGGAAGGGAGAAGAGGGGCCATCAGCCCCGCCAGCATGCGAAGCGCGAGTACCTGTAGCGTCAGCGCTAGTGCTTTCAATCACTCCTGAGACTCCCAAACGCCACCCTGCTGTTTGGGAACCTGCTGCTGCTAGAAGAGGTGGGAATCTCTTTCCCAAGAGAGCGCTCTGCCTCTCTGTTCTTAGAGCGGGCTTACTCACCCTCGCTGCCCGAAGGGGGATCGGCCGCGCGTCGCCGTCCCGGCCTCGCAGACGCGCAGCCGAGGTGTTCTGTTGTCGTGAGCCCCGCCGCCGCGGCGGGGAGCGGGGACACCCGGCCAGCGCCGGCGAAGGAAAGCGCGCGCTGGTGTGCGAGAGGCGAGAAGGGGATTGAACCGGCCGCCGAGCCGAGGTGGGTTTCACACGGGCGCCTCTCTGGGAAGTTCCGTAAACGCAATTCATTATTTAAAACCGCGTGGGAAAGTAGAAGACCTTCGACTTCTGTCCTTGCCCCATCTGCAGGATGGCTGACGCGACGCGAAGCTGCTCTTGGAGCAGCGCGCTTGTCGCGGTTCACACAAACGGGCCGTCGTGCTGTTCAGACTCGCACTTCAATGACAATCCAAACCGGCGGAAGAGCAGCTGCCGCGCGCCGGTGCTTGTAACGCTCCCGGGATGTCGTCTCCTTTTCCAGCCTGTGCTGGGTGTACTCCAGACAGGAACAACCTGGGTTATACAGAGACCTGAAATACATCACGGATTCCCCTCTTCCTCTGTCCTCATCCGAGTTGCGTTTCAAGCCACCTCATTAAAGTGTGAATCTCCTGCGTACGTGATTTAAACGAGCGTTAGGTACTCATCCCCTCTTCCTTTCCTAGAAACGTAGCTCCTGCTTCACGAGACGTTGCCGAGCCAAAGCTACGACTTCTCTTGCGATATTCCCAAGAACGAGAAAGTCCTGCTGGAGCATTGGAGAGTTTTAGATACAAACGCTCAAAATCTAAGAAACCCTGGGAAAGGAGCGCTTCCCTTCACCGGCACGTCGGAATCGCGTGATCCAAAGCGAGCATTGCACAGGGACAACCATCTCGGAATATTTGTCAGGTCTGATGGGGAAAAGAAGTGTTGAGGTGTTTTATTTTTGGTTTTGAACTTCCCATGCCCTTTGCAAGGATCGTAAGCGTAAGCTGAAGAGTCACAGGACAAAAATGAACGTCCGGGAGGGTGGCACAGCACAGCAGCCCGTGTCCCCTGCGGGAAGGGGCTCTGGCACCGACCTGGTACGGGTTTGGAATGTTCAAACCATCCCGAGGGAAGAGCAAAGGGAAGGATGGGTCCTGCAGTCCAGCTGTATCTGGAAATACTGGTCGCTAAACCGGAGCAGTGGAGATCCGGAGCAGAACCGTCGGCGTTGCTGTTCCGTGTGAGGCAGAGAGCGCTGGGACAAGGATGAGGCAGGGCTCCCGTCCGCGGAGGGGCTGCGGGGGCGCGGGGTGGTCCGGCACGCCGGCGGTGTGGGGGTGCGGCGCGGGCAGGCGGCCGGCAGCGGGTCTGAGGCTCCGCGGTCCCTAACGACAGGTGCCAAGAGGTTACGATACGGGTTTCGGGGGTCTGTGATGTACAGTGTGAATAAATGCTTGCAGCTCTTAGTCTTTTTTTTGATCGACGAAGCACTTTTTTTATTAATATTATTTTTCTTTGTATGTAAAGGAGGAAGCAGTATCTCTCCGTAGCTGTGTATATAACCGTTCTCTCCTAAAGAGAGGAAAGTGCTCCTATATTTTTCATTTTTGTCAAAGCGAGAAGTAAATACTTTAGAATTGTTAAATATATAAATAAAAGTGAATAAAGTTTAGACTTTTGCATGGGAGCATTTGCTAACACACTTTCTAATTTTTTATTTTTCCTTCCTGTCCTTCGTAGAGGATGCGTTTGAGGTTCCGCTGAAACACCAAGGCCTTTGGAAAGGAGGCTGCAGCAGGCCTTTCCACCGCGTGTCTTTGCAAGGAACAACAAACCGTTGCTCCTAAACTTAGAAAAAAAAAATAAATATTAAGCTTGGTTTTCCTGGTGGAAGCATCCCAGGGACGGGGAAAAGACACAAACCGCGCCCACGGCCAGGCCCCCTCAGTACTCGGCGCGGATTTCTGGGGCTCGCCTGCCTCCCTGCCTCGCTGATCTTTCTCCCTTTAACTGACCCTCTTCCTTCCGAGCCCTGAGTTGGTGACGTTGGCCAAAACGTAGGAGCAGCCCAGGGCCTTCGCCCCGCTTCCAGCGACGTTTAGGGAAAAGGAAGCTCGGCATCTCCCTTCCCCTGCGGCGAGGTGGGGAGATGGGTGCTGGGTGCTGGAGCCGTGGCTCTGGGAGCAAACCGAGCTCTCTCGGGTGCAACATCTTCTCCCCTTCTCCCAGAAGGTGGAAAACTCAACTGCTGTTTGTCCTGCACGAGGGTCCCCTGATTCCCGTTCCCCTAGGGCTGCTTGCTCGTTTCCGCAGCTCGCGCTCCGTCAGTTGTTTCTTTTCTCACCCATTTGAAGGGGCGAGAGGATTTGTCCGAATTCTCAGGGGGACTGAAGAGCTCCTCGAGCAAATTTTGGGACGGGCCTGTTCTCCTCACCAGGCTTTGTACGCAGTTGCCTCACGGTCGTGCGGTATTTATTTAATCAAATCAAAGTGCAGGTTCTGGGCAGAGCTGTGATCGCAGCTGGGGTGGTACGTGCAGCTTCAAGAACACGCAAAGGAACAGCAGCTTTTCAGTTTGACACCACAATTTGATTTTTTTTTTTTTTTTTTTATAGCTCCCTTCATAGCCAAGTTCGTTCTCAGTGCTTTTTCAGTAACTCCTTACGCTGCAGCGCGGTGCCCTGCGCGCACCAGTGCTCCCAGCCCGGACACCGCGCCGGCTCGGCCGTTCTGCGCTTGGGAAACTGAGCGAAACCCCGCTCTGCCGCGGTCAGAGAGCGCTGGAGAAATGTTTAACTTCCCCGTAGCGTGAAGCCGCTCTTGCGCAGAAGGGCTTCCCGTCGGGGGCGTCAGCGGCCTGGCAGCTGATGTTGCGTGGAAGCTCATTTCCCGGTGATGGGTTCTTCCTAACGAACGCCCTCCCCTCTTTTGTTGCGGCTATCGCCATGCGCAGCTTTAGCGCTGTCTGATAGCCTGTGAAACGATCTCCTTACGCAAAAAAAAAAATGTGATTTGCGCGGCTCGTCGGGAGTCTTGGAGACGGCGTTAGCGGCTGAGGAACCAGAGAATCCGAGAACTGGAGGCCCCTCTCGTCCCGGGGCCGGCGGAGGTGGCACAAGCACGGGAGTTGCCGGGCAGCATCGTAACTGCACGGGTGAGGGACGGCGGCGGCACGTAGGGTGGAAACCAAAGGAGGTGAAGGGGGAGAAGGCGTCAGGAACCGCTCCGCGCCCCGGGAAAGGCCATCGGTGCGGGACGGAGCCTGCGCTGGGTGAGGTTTTCAGCTCTTCTGAGGCTGCGGAGGGGAAGGGCCACGCGCAGGACAGCTGAGGAGATTGAGAGCTCGCCGAGCAGCCGGGGCGTGCGGGGATTGTAAGGTTATTCTGTAATTGTCCACCGGCGCTAGAGCAAGGGCGCGGGAAGGAGAACCAGCGTCTGTCTGGCCGTCGCTACGTGCGCTGATGCGCCATTTCTTGGGCGGAGGAATAACAAATTCCCATCCCTTCATTCATACCTGGAAATCCAGGCGTTGGAGCTCGGATCGTTGCGGTTTGGGATGTAAGATCACCGTGTTCTTCAGACTTTCAAACTTTTTAAATGCTGCTAAAGTTTTATCTTACTATTTAACAAATATGGTTTTTTAAACTGATTGCCCGTAGTTATGTTATTAAATGATTTCTACCTTGCAGCGGCAACAGGTGATGCATTTGATTGTACATTTTTATTTTTTTTTGGTGGACTTTGTATTAAAACAACATCTGATTCTTGATGAATTACTTCAAGAACATTTAAATGTTTTAAACCATGCAAACCTATGAGAGCAGAGAGCTGTTCAGCAGCAGGATGAAGTGTTAGACCCCAGTGCTGCTTTGTTTGTAAGAGCATTTATTCTGCTGTAGCCTCAGAGTGAATATTTAGATCTGAATAAATTTGTCATTTTCCTACACAGTGACAATTTTACAGTCCCATGTGTTTTCTGTGTCGGTGCATCGCAGGGCTCCTACTTTGTGGGGCTCATTTTTAGGCAAATTATAGCTCGTATATTAGAAAAAAAACTAATCCTGGTGTTCAAAAAACCCCTGTAAAATCCAGAAGGAGGAGGTGATGTGAAATCCCAGAGGGGCGGTGAGCGCGGCAGGCGCTGCCGCTTTGGAGACGAGCGCTGGGTGAGGGCAGAGACCCCGGGGCTGGGCAGCAGCTCTGCGAAGGGTGACCTTCGCCTGCCGTCGCGCCCTTCCGCCCGTCCCGCCTGGGGATGGACCTTGCCCCCCTCGTCTGGGCCAGAGCCCCGTGTTCTTCTCTCCCTTTCCCATTCTCCCGGTTTTTACACGGCACAGCGGGTTTCTGTGCTTTGATACCTTGGACACCGACCAACCCCAGCGATGTAGGAGATTTTTCAGCCTCAAAGATGATTTATTCACTGAAACGCGCGCGTAACGGGCACAGCGCAACGCTGCGGTGAAAGCCCTTCGGTGCTGGGTCCGGCTAAATGGCATTTGGGTGATCTGAGGGACGCTCAGCCCTGTGATTCCCCGCGCTGGGACGGAGCGAGCCCGGAGCTGCCCCAGCCTTTCCCAACTGTCTTTGTTCTAGTAGTGGTTTTCTTCTGTGATTAGCAACTTTCTAATTAAAATCAGGGTAATACCAAGCAGGTGGACTGGCGGGCTGAGGGTGACGAGAAGCACGCGGTCAATATTGAGGTGTTTGCTTTGGTGGAGGATTACGGGATCTCAATCTAAAACGTACGTCAGAATTTGTCGGTATTAATTGCAGCATCGTTAGCGCACATGCAGAGGGAATGAATAAGCTTTGATAAGGAAAAACCAAGAAAATGTTTGATTTTTTTTTTTAAATTTTGGTACCAACTTGTACAGTTTTGATGTAATCTTAGTGATGTAATTGAAGTTACCTCCTCCCCGTAGCTGTCACAGCAGCTTTGCGCAGCAGCGTTGGTGTTGCCGCTGACGGCTCGTGGAGCTGCAGATGGCGATTCACCGCGTCCCGTGCGCGAAGGCCAAGCCTCTGCTCCGGGGTCGTTTACAGTAAAAGCAAAGTTTGTTTGGGAAAAGTAGACCGTAAAAGGGCAAATCAAAAGCACCATCCTCAGCCAGGCTGGGCGTAAGAGGCTGCCCTGGAAGAAAACCCCATCCCTGGCAGGTGCCGGGGTGGAAGAGCGTGTGTGGCACTGAAAAGCAAGAAGGTGAACACGGAAAATGGTGGGTTTCTGTATTTAACCAGCTTCAGATAACTTCCAGTTTGATTTGGGTTGCTTTTCTTGAAAAAGAACACCAGTTGGCGCTTGAAGAGCTGCTGCTTCAAGTCGTTCTCGCCGTCTGGTCACTTGGTCTCTGCGTAAAACACGGTAAGAACATCTCAGCTTCTCAGGCTGAGCCTCGGTGGCGGTGGCTGCGTGGGCAAACAACCGTGCAAAGGCAGCGGATGCCGGGCTGGAGCAGGGGGTGCCGCCGGGGGTCACTCTGGAAGGATTTGGTCTGGCCCTGGTGGAATGTCCCCACCGTGGCTGAGGATTTGGGGATTTTTATTTTTTTTTTTATTGCAACTTACCTTCTGTTTCCCCTGCGGGCTGGATTTCCCAGTTAGCTCTGGGGAGTCGCGGGCCCGCTGCCGCGGGCCGGGCTGCCCTCGTACACCAGCGCGCTGTCCGCCAGCGCTGCCTCTGCCTCGTAGCTGCTGTTCTCAAACTCCGTGCCCACGGGGCACAGCTCCTGGTTGCACCACCTGAAGAGAAAACGCAAGCGGTTCGTCCGAGCCCCGTTACGCAGACGGTGCTGGTCCCAGCTTCAGGTCTGCCCCGTTTGGGTTCCTCTCAGCGCTGCGAGAACGGAGATTCCCCGTGGCAGGGAAAAGCCGTGATGTTGAGTTTGTCTCCGGCTGGGATGAGACAAAGCTGGGGTCCCACCACGGCAGGGGGTCAGATCGCTGGGCGAGGCAGCGCAACGCCTGCTGCGCTGCACAAGGAGTCACCTAAACCGGCGAGGGCTGGAGCGGGTTTTCCTTACCTTCCAGCAGCGGAGACGTCTGTGGCGGAAGCGTCAGGGCGAGCTGCGTGTTCGATTAAAAGGGCTCCTGTGGAAGAGGAGGAGACATCGGCATTCCCGGGCTCCGGCGGAAAGCGGGGATGGTTACTTCTCAACAGCGCTTGCCAGGCTGAGCTGTCTCCGTTTGAAAGGTGGGGGCCGTGCGTTCCTTAAAACCTCCCCTTTACCCAGAGGGTGTGAAACCAGGCTGTTGGAGGACAGATTCCCACCCTTTCCCGGTCTGAAACCCGCGGTTTGTCTTTCCCCCTACCTGCGTAGATCCTCGCTAGGGCGTAGGAGAAGTCTCTCGCCGCCAGCTCCATGGTCGCTGCCCCCTTGGAACCAGCCGCTTGCGTGAACCGCGTGAGGCTGCCGATGGCGTCCCGCACGTGCTTCACGGCGGGCTCCAGCTTCACGGTGCTCGACGCCAGCTCCAGCTTTTTCTGCAAAGGAACAATCACAGGAAAAAAAAAAAATGACAGCGTATTTACGTTCTGCGAGGAAACGGGGCTGCTGAGATCCTGAGCGCGCCCGGCAGCTGCTCACAAAAAGCTTAAATCGCGGTGGCCGTAACTCGCGCTGCCGTGGGCGGAGCGGCCGGAGACCACGCGGCAGCAGGAACGGGGACGTCGCCAAAAGGAAACTCACGGCTTTGCCTTGAGGACGCAGGATTCCTGTGAGCAGGACCCAGCGAGCTGCTGATTCCCTGCTGGCTCTCCAGCGGCGCGTGGGGACCGGATCACATCCCCACTTCTCTCTAGTTGCACGCCCGTCCCGGGTTCTGATTCTCCTGGGTTTCTATTTTTACTTCCCTGGTGATGCTGGAGCTGTGTCCAGGCAGGAAAGTTCTGATTTAAAGGTGCTTTTCTCTGCGAGCAAGGAAGCGTTACCTATGTAATTAGTGTAGCAGGTGGTAGGAGATGCTTTTCGTTAATTAGTCTCATTTGCAGGTTATTTATCAAGCTAAAGCCTGTGAGTTTCTGCTGTGCAGAACTGATTCTTTATGTTTTTGAGGCTTTCGGTGCGTAAGTGATCGCGCCGCTCCTCTCGCTCGTACGTGAAAACACAGCTGGTTTGCACAGCAGGGCTCCGGGCCGCGCAAGCTGAACCCGGCGTCGTTTCCTGCAGCACCTCCGCGCGTGACACCTTCCGCCTCGCCGTCGCCGGTATTTCAGACTGGGAATACAGGAAAAACCCCGTCCTCAGCAGAGGCAGCGCGGGACACGAACCCTCACAGCGCGTGCTGGACAAACGCCGTCGTTACGGCGTTCCAAGGTAAAACTCCAAAGAACCCTCCGTGCCCACAGAACGCTGATGAAGCCTTTTAAAGGAGCTTGGAGCTTGTGGCTACCAAGGATCGAAGAGCCCAAAGGCAGAAAGCTGTTCCCCGCAGCGCGGGGGGAAGGCGGCATCGCTCAGGTCCCTCGCGCCAACGGCTGGGTGGGAACGGCGACGTCCTGCGCTGCCTGGCTGGGTGACAGACCGGGAATATAAAAGCATCATTTTAGCCTTAGGGGAAAAAAAAAAAGACATTATGTTCTCTTTGCTCTCCATTAAGTTCACACTTCTCTTTTTTTTTTTTAATTCTTTTCCAACCCAAAAGCACTGAATCTTTGGAAAGCTCAGGCTGGGATTTTCCACATCCTCCCCTGCATTCGAGAGCGCGAGGCTGACGAGCTGCTTCGGGGCCGGCGCTGGAGGCAGAAGCAGCTCCTGTTCTCTCCCCTGCATGTTGATCGGCTCCAGCTCCCGCGGGGAGCGACGGCGGGGAGCCACACGCGCGTGGCGCCGCCACCGTGCCCGCTGTGCAGTTCTTCTCTGACTGAAATCGTGAGTGCAAAAGGGCTTTAGAGCTGTAATATTGCCGATTCCTTTGGGTTTTACTGAGGAATTTTGAGATGCCGCTCATTCGTTGGCTCTCGAGCTACCAAGCAAGATTGTCAGAGTGGTTTTTACTTAAAATACTGAGTATTTAAAAACACAGCAGCAGGAAGGACATCCAAACCAGGGCTGGCAGCACAACTCCCAGATGAATGCTCCAAGCAAATACGCAGGCTCACTTTAATAACCTAGATTTATTTCCTGCTGTGTTAAAATTGTGGTTACGGTCTGAAAAGGACCTGAAAACGCTCTCGCGTGTCTCAGATTGTGTGTCTGATTTACAGCTGGAGTCTCAGCCCCACGCAGTCGTTCCTGACGCAGAAGACACCTGAGTGTGAGCTCTGCAAGGTGCTGGCAGGACTGGCGTTCAGAAACGCGACCGTGCCCAAATCCAACCCGAAGTGACTCAAAGCCGGTGATCAAATAACTCCCTGGCGCCGTCCCAGCCTCACTTTGCAGACGGTAATTGAATTCTGAAGTACACCCAACACTCTGGCTCAAAATGCCAGCTCATAAATGTTTAGTACGCCATGAAATGAGTGCCCCCGTGCAGCATCCTCCTGGAGCTCCCAGCACGGCTGAGCTGGAGCCCAGGGCTCACTCTCACGCTCGCCCTTCTCCCGATGTCTTCTCCTGAGGCTTTGCCGACTCATTCCCTCTGGGCAGAGGGGGTGTAACAAACTTGCCTGGTATCAAGAACCCTAAAAATTCAGCTTCTCATCATCCCATCGTGCAAGGATGAGGATGTCACCTGTATTTTCCTTTTCCTGAGGATAATTACGGCGGCAGGCTCCTGCTCCTAGCTCACAGCGCCATCGGCGCTGGCTATCCCAGCAGCAGCAGAGGCAACGGACGCAGAGTGAAAGCCAAAATATTTGTGGGGTTGGTGGGGGAGTTACCCTGAGCTGTGACCTTCAGAGGACAAAGTGCTGCGAGGCACTAAGTACGAGCGCTGCTTTCGCCAAAGCAGCCAGCCATTGGGCACAAACCCTGCAAAGGGAGAGCCTTGATGGACGCACATAAAATCAATTGTACTGGTTTTGTGTGCCTCCATAAAAAGGAAATGGATTGGAGCAGTAAAAATCCCTTTATGAAGGGCTAAATTATCTCCTCGCTAGAGGAGATAATTTAGCGAGATGGGGACGGGAAGATTGTTTCAAAATGAGCCAGACTCCCAGAGACCAAAAGAATCAGGACACCTGCAGCTCAAAAAGAGGGTTTTTTATCACCTGTGAGTGAAACTCTGATTGTGGTGTAAAAACTCCACACGTTCCTGCCCGCTGCTGCGGAGGCGCTCTGCAGAAATACCCCCGGGCTGCCTTTCCAGCGCCCGGCTGCCGAAGGCGTAAGGGAAAAGCTTTAGGATGCGGCCGGGCTCAGTTTGCCAAGCACGAGCTATCACCTCCAGAACGAGCGCAGCCGCAGCGCGCTCCCAGCTCAGCCCGTTACGGCGCTTTGGGGGCGTGGAGGCAGCCGCAGCGTGACACGAACAGCAAATGCAACGGCGCTTACCGGAATTCGGAGACCTTTCAGGGCAGCGCTCGCTTGTTCGCTCTCCAGCCTCGTATACAGCGTGATTAGTGGGAGTGCAAGAGCTATGATGAGCTCGTTAATTAATAAATCTCGATACCCGGTGCTACTGCAGTGCAGGTACCTGCTCGGAATCCCGTGCCGCGTTCTTTAGTGCCTCTCTGATGATCCAGCTCCACCAGCGAGGCGCTCCGAGCACCGCAGCACGGCCCCGGCCGGGGGTATTTGTTTCTGTCAGCCCAAGCGTGAGCCTGTGGAGGCCGCCTTCTCTCCAAGGGATTTTCAGAGCCTACCGCCCGCTCCTTTCCCTCTCCCCTCCACCACCTTCAGTGTCACACGAAGCTGCTTTTTCTCCACAGCTGGACCTCTTGGCTTTTTCATCAGCAGCTGTGCTCAGTCCTGCTGATAAGCAGATTTGGGTTTCTTGTTTGGTAGCCAAACTGTCCAAGGTATTTTTTTTCCTTTATCAAAAGGATGGTAAGAAGACACTCCTCTCTGGAGGTCAGAGAGGTGCTCTGCGCGCAAGACAGCTGAGTTGGGGTGTGAAATGTAACGGAAGTTGCCAACTGCGGCCACCGGTGAGAGGGACTCGGGCTCTCGATCCCGTTATCGATGCTGCAGGGAGCACAGGGACCCAGACCTCTCCCTCCTCCGGGGTCTGGATGAGAACCTGAAGGCTACGCTTGGTCAAATCCAGCGCTCCAGATGCCCAGGATTCCCTCACTGTATCTGGGCTAATGTAATCTGGATTGTTCTGTCTGGATTAATCACCTCATCTCTGAGAGAACACCCCTGAAATAGCGACCATGCCGTTCAGGCTGCCTCCCGGCTCCCTTTACGGGACGTGCCAAGCCAGCTGATGCTCATTTCCCTCCATGAAATTCCGAGCTGCTATGATCTCTCCGGGACTGCCTGGCAGCTGAGCACCTCTAAAAGAGCAGCCTGCAGGCAAAACCAGAGAATGGCAAATCTAAAGAGGCTGCAATGGAATTCCTCTGGCTCTGTCCATCTTTTCAGTGGGATAAAAACAGAAAGTCATCATGCAGTAGGTAGCCCTAGTGAGGGGTTAATATTCAGCAGTCTTGTGGTTTTCCAGGTAAGAAACAAAGCCACAAGATGATTTTGGATTCAGGAAGGTCTCTCTCTCACATTAAAAATACACCTATAACGGTACCTGTCGTGAGGAACTCTGCAAGGCAAAACTCTTCACTGCTGAGATGAAAGCATCTGCATTTTTTTTTTTTTTTGCAGCACACAAGGATCCCAAAATGAGCACTGCCTGCTCATTTCTGCACAGTCCTGCTTTTGCGAGTGCTATTTAAAGAGCAGAGTTGTGAGACACCTCCTGAACGCTTGTCTAAAGCGCTCGGTTTGGTCGCGTTCCCTACCGGTCTCAGCTGGCAGCAGAAACACCAAGTAAGACTCTGCCAAGGCGGCAAATGAGGCTGAGCTGATGTGGGCTCACCTGCACTGCGGAGAAGAAGACAGCCATCACCCGTCCTTGGCTCTTGGTGAGGGACCGCAGCACGTCGAGTGACAGGATATTGGTTGTCCCCTCCCATATGGACAGCACCTGTGGGCCAGAAAAGACTGCGGAAGAGGGTGAAGGAGCCTTTCGGAGCGACTGTGAGGAAACAAAGAGCTAAGGGATATCAAGGAAACCTCCAGAGGTGTCTTGCCTCACCACGCAGTGGAAAGGAGCGGTGGTGATGACAGCAAGGAGCCCAGCTCCATTACCAAGCAAGGAAACAACCCCAGCACCAGAACAAATCATGTCATGGCTGGGCTCAGCAGGAAGGCCACGACGAAAGAGCTGCCCTGCCTGGAGTGAGTCTGGGGAGGGCTGCGTTTTCCCTTGAATATGTCTTTAGCAGGCAACCACGGAGGACAGGGGACTCGGTGACACATGGGAGCTCCTTCTGCTTTCTTACCAGAGTATCGCGGACGATGACGGGCAAGCCCGTGTCCTCCATGTAGCCTTGTCCTCCAAAACTCTCCATTGCCTCGACAACAACAGCAGAAGCCTGCAAAAAAACGCGGAGAGCTGATACGATCCACATTGAACACGGCGAAAGAGCGGCCAGAAGCCTCTAACGCCACGCAGCAGTTCCTGCTGGGATGGGACTGACTGGATCCCACTGGTTTGCTGAGGCAGGTTGCTCATTCTCTGCAGGAGGAGCTGCCTGGGGAATGAAGGCTGAGTAACGCTGAGAGAGGACCTGCAGGAGCAGTCAGACTTTGGGAGAAGATCCAGGGAGAGGCTGTCTCAACACAGGCTTCTCTAGGTGAGGATAAATCTCTGGGTTGCTTTGGTACGTGGGAGTACGTGTCTCTAGTCCAGGGGAGTCTTTACCTAACGCAGCCCCACGCCAGGCTAATCAAACTGGTTGTTCCATACCTGCTTCCCAGTGTACAGTTTGGCGACTGGTATGAGCAGCCTCAAGAGAAGCTGGTCTTGCTCACTCGCCATGTCGGTTTCTACCAGTCCAAGCAGACGAACGATCTCCATAAGCAGAAGGAACGCCCCTCGTGTCTGCACCTGCAAGCAGAGAAGTGGGGAGCTTCACTGGTAAGGATCTTTGACTCGGGCTGATACAGACCCACGGCTTCAGAGACAAAGACCACTGACCGGGCAAGGCACAAAATTAACGGTAATCTGGAGCTGCCCTGTTGGATCTGCAAGGTCTTTGACAGATTTCTTGCTGAACACCTTACTTCCCTGGCAAATCGTGATTGGGAAGCATCAGGATACGGAGCTCTGTAGCCCCTGTGCACAATGATGTGCTGTGGGACTACACAGGATCTGGTGTTTCTTTCAGCGGTGGAGTTCTGGCCACAGGCTGAGAGATGCTGGAGCTTTAAGTTATGTTTGACAGACGTTGACCCCTTTCCCTCTCCCTCACCTTGCGAGAGGATTTCTAAATACTGTTTTAAAAATCTGCGTGAACCTCCCGCAGCCCAACGGCAAGCGTTGGTGTTTACACCACTTAAGGAAAGAAGTGGTGCCCGGAGGGTGAGAGGAGGAGAACTGTGTGCCTTCTTTTTGACGTTTTAGTAGGAGTGGGAAGCCACCTGTGTCCTGTGGATTTAATGAGCTGCTACAGCTTAGCGTTGTGGCAAAACCATGACATGTTCTGCAGCAAGCGAAGGCCCACGCGTGAAATTCCTCCCAAAGCCCAGAGCCAGAGTGCCAGTTCATGCTGCTCTCTCTTCCCTTGTTTGTCACTGCTCCCAGAAGCCTCACCTCCATCCGGGCTATCGTCTGCACGTGTAGGGGATGGTCCTTGAGGAGCTTCCCAAAGGCAACCCGCCGCCGGGCGTACTCCCTGCTCAGACTGATCATCCTAGGGAGAACACACCCAGGGAGAGCAGTCAGAGCAGCAATCTCCCACTTCTGAGCTTTCCCTTCCAGCCACCCCACTGGAAGAACCCTGCTCAGCGGCAGCGTGACAGCCTAGGTCACCCACCCGCAGGCCAACCTTCTCCAGCACTGCTGGCTTCCAGACCTGTGCCTGCAAAGGCATTAGATGTCAATGGGCCGCAATGCTGAGCATTGCAAAGTCCCCTTGTCCTGATAAGCTGCTCCTTCAGCTCTGGTGGGATCCATGCTGCCTTCACCTTCTCATGGAAGCTACTGCACCAATGACGTTGTGGATCCGAGTTATGTTGAGCATGTTGGAGATGGAGGCCACTCCACGACCCTCTGCAGAGATCTGCCAAGGAACAAAGCCTGATGTAAGCCTTTCGCGCAGCCTTGGAAGCTGACGCGTATCTAAGTGGCAGTTGTGTCAACAGATGGATAGAGGTAGGCTGTCTCTCCATCTGCTCCGTCTCTGTCTGTCCTCAGGCACCACAAAGATCTCCTTGCTGTCTCCTTGTAGCCAAGTCTGTGGCATGACCAGAGAGGTGGCTTTGGAGACCACGTCAGTATGATCAGTTCTGGTCCCTCCTGCCCGTTCCTACCTGCATGCTACCCAGAACTGTCCCTCAGCTGAGCCAGTGCAGCTGGACCAGGGAAATGACCAGCCTACAATTACACTTTTTTTTTTTTTTTCCTTCCCTCCCATCTTTCCCCGAGCTCTGTCCCACACAAAGCCCCGTGGGTGAAGGGTTCTGTGGAGTAAACAGCCAGCCAGAGAGGTGGAAGAGAACTTCTTCAGTTGGTACCACTGCCAAAACCCCTGTGAGTTTCCTGCTGTCCCAAGCCAGCCCAGTCCCCAGAGGAAACCTTACATACCAGCTCTGCTTTAGCTCCATCTAGCCACAGCTCGGCTGTGGCCATCTGCCGCGTGCCTAACTTGTCTTTCAGCCTTTGCACTTGGATGTTGTTAAGCCTCCCCTCCTCATCTCGAACCTTCAGGAAGAACAGGGACAGGCCGCTGGAACCCTGGGGTCATTGAAAGGCACGCAAAGCGGATTTCATGAGAATGAAAGAAGGAAGAAAAAACCACCCCTGCTCCTTCACCTGCCTCCACCACCAAACAGACCTGTTTCACTTGTCCTTCAGCGTCCACTACCCTGGCCAGGGTTAATGTCACATCAGAGTCAGCGGCCGACGTAAACCACTTCAAACCATAGAGACGATACGTGCCATCCGCCTGCTTTCTGGCCACCGTCTCCGTGCCGTTAGCTGCCAGAAAGGAGAAGAACATCTCGGCGTTACGGCAACTTCTGTACCAATCAATGCTGATTTGGGGTTTAAGCAGCAGCTCTTTCAAGTCACCTCTTGCTATCAGGCTGGAGTATGGATTAGCTGCTAAGCTCTTTCACGGACCCTGGCTATGAAATGCAGCCAGAGTTAAGTGCTAAAAAGGAAATACACTCTGTTCAGCGGCGGGCCTTGCCAGCGATTGCTCCGGGCTAACAGCTGGTAATGGCAGCGCTTTGTAAGCAGAACGCACCACGGTGCATAATCCAGCGCCTCCGTTTCTTTAGGAGCTACCACACCACGGCCAAGAACAACGGAATGCTACGGGATTGGGAGTCCTGCAAGGATGCATGCCTTTCACCCCTTCGCTTCTCCCACCAGAAACCAACCGCAACGCCCTCATATGCAGGTGACTCCCCTTCCACATTTCTGTCTCCACAGCGAAGTTCTGAGGTTTCCTGGCCCATCACGCCATCACTAACATTGGTTAAGGAATAAAAGTTGAAGGCCAAGGCTACCTGGCTTTCTAAATTCCCCACGCCCTCCATTTTCTCAGTTTGCGCTAACGCATCGAGCTGCTGCCGCAGCTGCTTCCCACCTCACAACACGTACCCACATCAGAGCCTCCCCTGCGCTCGGTCATCCACTGGCCGGAGGTCCAGAACTTCACGGGGTCACGGGATGTCAGGTGGTCAAAGGCGTTTTTCAGAGATCCAGGAATACCTAGTGACTGTTTAGGGGGAGGGAAAAAAAGTGATCGTAACCTGGTAGATGAAACGAGACAGTTGCTTTAACTACCAGCGGTGCGCCCTAGGCTCAGAACGCAGCGCTGCTGGAGCACTGCGCAGACAGAAACTGCAGGTTTGTGTCGCAAAGGAGTGTGCTGAGCATCCCTATCCTCCTCGGATTTCCACGCCGCTAGACATCTGGACAGGGAGCTTTCAAACCAGCACACGTGCCAGGCGTATGCGCATAGACACAGGCTGTCACCAGCACCCAAAGGGCTGCAGGAAGAGGTAACTGCCTTACGCTTTTTTTTTTTTTTTTTAATTGAATTAAAATGCCCAGGGCTAGATTTTCTCTGCATCCTCCATAGCCACTGACATAGTGCAAAGGGTGTCGCTGAGACGCAGAGCCACGTCTTCAGATTGGGAAGGTCTTGCTAGCTTGGTTAATTTACATCAGGTATGGGTCTGGCCCGACACATTTAACCGCCACTCCGCACAAGGAACGGGAACACAAACTATCTCGGAGCAAAAACACACGGGGCACCTTTCCAACCCCCTGCAGCGCCACAGGTCTCACCTGCAGCCTTACTGCACGCGGTGTGGTAGGGAAACACAAAGCCAGCCTGGGCACCAAGAGTTTGTAACCGAAGGAGACAGGCAGTGGGAGACGGCGCTGAGTCACAGAGCCGTGCCCAGAGCCAGATGGGCTCTCCCCCACCCTTGGCCAGCGCTCTGCTCTGTAACCAGCGCTGCCAGGACGTGGGCTGTGCCCGCAGAGACCGGCTGAGCTCATACCTCAATGACTTTGGCTGCCCCATCAGTCATGGCCAGCGGGCAGCTGAAACCTCCGGAGGAGCTTGAAAATAAGTACAGTTTGACAGCCTGATGCAGTCGGCTAGGAAAGAGAGCGAGAACAGACAGGTTATGCAGCAGTTCAGCAGCAAGAGGATAAAACATTTTTGATTAGGAAGAGAGGAACAAAATAGAGCCAAGACAGGTGAGGATCAGACCGCTCGCTTCTGAGAGGGCAGAGAGAAGAGGAGCGGCAGGGTTCCTCGGTCCCAGAGGGACTGCCAGCGCAAGGCTGGGCAGAAGGCATCGCTTGCCGGCTAGGGCAGTGCTTAAAAATCAAAAATGGGGGTCTGCCTCCAGAGGCTGGAATACAATGATGCTGCAAGGAAAATCCCAGACCTTTAGCTGTGTTACAACTAAGGTATGTAAAGCTGGAGCTGTGCAGGGAAGTGCCAGGCCCCAGAATCAGGAAGGTGACACCCAAGAATATTATGATCCACTGTAGGCCATTAGTTACGGCGCATCACTGCCGACGTGGAACATCGCAGCAGACAGACACTGCTGTTCCGTAAGGCGGTAGGTGTGCTTCTGCCCATGCATCATTACACAAGAGAAGAAGTTCAGTCCTACAAGACAAATACACCTTGCTAAGAATAACCAGCAAAGCATCGAGGTGCTCCCATTCTCCCCCAGTTACCTCCAGTTGGAGTATCTTCTCTCGTAGGCCTCGGCAATCAGCCCCTCTTCCGCCACGATCTCCTTCAGCCTCCTCCAGGCCGAGCAGGTGACGATGCGATCCACCCGCCGCCCCCAGGCATCGTACTGCCGAAACACCGGGGGGTTCAACTCGCATTCCCACCCCAAAGGGCTGATCTTGGTCAGCAGACGGTTTCCAAATCTCTCCAGGTCCCGATTCACCTCCTGCAGTACCTGTGGAGTTAGAAGAGGAGCCTTTCGGCACGCCCCGGGAAGGCGAGGAAGGGCAGAGGACTGACCACGTTGTCCTGCGGTGCCAGCGGCCTCCTGCCACTTGGCCCTTCCACCCACTCTGGAATGCAGTAGGACAGCTTGTCTCTCAGCCTCCGCTGGCACAGCTGTGCTCAGCTGTCACTTCTATTCCCCCAAATTCATTTTTTTTTTCAAGTTACTTCTGGCAGCATCTCTGGGTTTGACAAAAGACAGAAGAGCTTTTGTGGCAGGGCTGAGAGTGACACAGATGCACATGAGCAGGGGGGCTGGACGAGACGATCTCCAGAGGTCCTCCCAACCCCAGCCACTCCGTGATTTACTGCTGGAGAAGAATGCCAGGGGAAGAGCTGCCAAAACCAGAAAGCCTTCATCCGTACAGGAAAATTTCCCCTGGGCTCCGTAGTTACCGGCCTATCAGATCAGAAAAGGAGGGACAGAGCAATCGTTTGAGCTCCAGCCTGGCACCCAGGGCGTTCAGATTCCAATTTCCACCCTGCATCCAGCTTCCCGCACGGCCCTGGGTAAGGATCCACGTGCCCTCATTTCAGCCAGGCTTGGACGGAGCAGTCTGTCCACGGTTAACGGAGGGGAACGGGCACCCGCAGAGCCGTGATTCATTCCAGCCCGCCCAGATACCTATTTTAAGGTGACAGAAATTGCCTTCTGCACCTGCTCTTCATCGTCTGTGGCCAAAGCCTCGTGAAGTTGCCTAGACTTAAACAACCTGACTTATAGATGATTAAAATGAGTCCAGGTGGACCCAGCCCCTAGTGCTGTTGGGCCCTCGTTAGCATAAATACACCCAAGACTGTAATGAGGGTCACAGAAGTACCTGATCTTTCATCACAGGAATATTTTTTGCTGCTCATTTCCTCCTCGATAGAACAGTCGTAGAGGTAAATGCTGTGGTTGCTGTACCCAAAATGGTGCAATTATGAACCACATTAATTTGCTGTTGATGAAACACAAACACTGCTTCTTCCTTTCCCTGCTTCCCTCTCTATTGACTTTTCATTAAACTCCATCCCGTAGGATTGATTCTCTCCCCACTCCGCCGTTCAGCGTGCGTGATGAGGGTCCAACACACGCTGTCCAGTTCCTGCTCTGGCAGTCTCCGTCCTCAGGTGCACGGCGAACGGTGAAACAGTCAGGGTTTCGACCCACAGGAGCCCTGAGAACTGGCAGAGCTCACGCTGCGCTCCTGTTTGCTCTTGGTGGAGCTGGGCCGGGAAGGGTGCATGCCTCCAGTGCTTATCTCTCAGCAACAGCACGAAGGTTGTTTTAGAAGCATAACCCAAAAATCCAAAGTTCACGGACTTTGCTGATCCCTGAGGCACAAGAACCTGCTTAGCTGTTGTATTTTTTTTGTGGGCAGAGGAATATCAGTTTACTGACTAGTTCTGTTGGGCAGCACACCGCAGTGAACTCAAACTAGGACAGTCCCTTCGCCTCGTCCACATTTGCTCAAACAAACCCCAAACCTGTCTGCTCGTGCCCTGACCACGCTTAGCCTTACAAACCACCAAGTGAACACGTTTGTTTCCAAGGTAAAAGAACAAAATCAGAGTTCCTACGTTTCTCAATGATAAATGTAACACACGGCAGCCTGGGCACTCTGAAAAATGTACAGGAGGATGTGGAGAGGGAGCTGGAAACCAGCAGGGTCAGGGCTGAAGGTGCTACCCAGCAGCATCTGCTGGGTGTGGTCTCATTCACCCGAACCTGTCCTTTGATGCCCCAGGGATGAATGCACTGGAAATGTGCAAATTACTGCACATCAAGTGTGCAAACAGATGATCCTTTATAGTAAAGGACGTATTTTCAGGGGGAGTGAAGACCACCGCTCCACAACGACGCCCAGAAAAAGCAGGTGCTTTCTTCTGTGTTCTCCCCAAATCAGATTTAAGCAAAGAATGAAAAATTTTGCTCCATCCCAGGAAAATATTCCGTGTTCGCCACCAAACACAGGTGAATAGCACAACCTGTCTGCTTCGGCGGGACACACAACGCTGCGTCTGTGGCTGCTCTCCGGGAGAGGAAGGTGTTCAGGGGCAGAGGCTGCAGAAAGCGGGTGCTGCAGGAAGCAGACACAGCGACCGGGCTCTCCCTGTCAGTCGTGAGGCAACACTGCCCCGCTGGGACCAAGCGCAGAAACGTAAGGGAGAGGCTGCTGATTCTCTGGTAGATTTTGCAGCCGCTCTGCCTCTTTGGGGAAGGAGTGGAAAGCAGCTCTGAACCTTGGCGAAAGACAGGACTGATCCATTCGTTCTTCGGGAGAGCTGAATCACGCTTCTTCCAAAGGTGCGGATTAGGAGCAAGTTGCCCAAAGGCATCCTCCTTTCTCCATCTTCTCTTCTAGCAAGAAGGTGCTGGACAGGACTCATTCCTGTCTTTCGAGATGGCTGTGACAAAAGCAAACTCCCAACGCTGCCACCACTCTCTTGCTACCTCAAATCTGCAAGGCCTCACAGACCTGGAGAGCAAGCAGTGGCTGGAGGAGCGTCCCTGAAAGCCCAGTTCTGTCCCTCTACTCACCCGGTGGCTTTACAGGTCACTGCCTTGCTTCTGCTGGAATAACTCATGGAGAGAGTTACACTCTGCTCCACGAGACCTGGTCCTTGAAAAGTGGGAAACAGTTCCAGTCCTTGGAGCAGACAGTGGGATGAGCCACCTCCTCCCGGGCGTTCCTATAGGACTGGAGCTCACAGAACCACAGCTCAGGGTCTTACCCCACCTCTCTGCACCCCTGCATCTGTACAGAGCCTTCGCTGCCTAAAACCAACCCAGAAAAAACAACTTGTGCTGAGAACAAGCAAACCCCAACAGGCCTTTGCATCCTCTTGAGTGCTCAACTGAGAGCAGCCCCGATCCTTTGGAAATAAATTTCCTGAAAAGCCCCCTTTCCCCAGTGGGAGAGAAGCGGACTTGCACAGCAGGGTTTGAAAGCACCTTAGTTTCTTCCCTTTCTCTGAAATTTCTTACTCTGGATGACCAGACAACAAACACCCACACTGACAATCCCAAAACACCACTCTTGTTGCAACACCCAGCCCAGTCACCGGAGCCCACCAAGCCCCTTCTCTTTCTGTTTATGTCCTGGCAGTATTTTTCACCCCTGCACTGGTTCAAAGAGAGAAAGTTTTAAGGAATGCCGATAAATTCCCCCAAGTTAAATGCTCAAAGGCACAAAAGGGCTCAGAGAAACGTTCAATTCACAGTCTTAAACAGGAACCTAGCCAGAACTGTAGTGCGTACACACAGAAACACAAACGTGCATGCCAGACCTTGGGAGGAAGATGAGTTTTCAGGTAACTCCGAAGCAAAGCATCTTCCAAATACTGGTTCCCAGTCTCGGGCTGCTCATGGAAGAGGGTCTCGGTTTCTCTCCTTGCAAGGGGCATTTCCAGATCTTCTAATATTTGTTTCTCCTGCGTGCCAACCTGTTGCACCTGCCCCGTGGTTGTGCCGATCGGTTTAGAACTCGGCCAGGCGCGAGGCAGACAGCGACCCGACTGCCACCACGGCTTGCAGGGAGCGCTGGATCTCCACCGAGGCGGGCGACAGGTAAACATGGTCCTGCAAAGCCCCGAGTGCGTCACGCCAGCGTTCTCACCTCCAGACCTTTCCTCGCTTGACAGCAGCGCCAATCCTGTTTTGGTTGAACGTCAGGCAGTTATTCTTGGAAAATCTGTCATGTCTTCTCCCCTCCCTCAGGGAGGAGCTTTCCAGCAGCTGTTGTCGACCGAACGAGGGAAAAGGGCTTTGGAAAGAGATCAGAAAACAGCCTGGGAAAACAGGAGTACTCGGACAACGCCGTGTCCTCCCCTACCAGCCGAGAAAACCATTGCCACCAGCGCACCAGCGTTTCCAGAGCTGGGGGAGCCAGGGTGGGCCGCACCCGCCAGCATGCCCTGAGCTGCCTGCCATGATAACGGGGTAGAGGTGGGAGGGAAAAAATACATTTTGTCATCTGAAGGGTAACAAAACGCCTGGAAATGGGAAGAAATGGTTTAGGTGATGGAAATGGATATTGGTGAAACACAGAATTCATCCCCCTTGCCTGGGCTGTGATGCTAGCTCCAAAATAATCTGTGTTTTATGAAGTCCCTGATGCCTTTGAGTCAGGATGATATTGAGTTTCCCTTTCCCTCGGGAAGTATCAGAATATTCTAAGAACGTGTCTTCTGGCTTTCAGCAATGTAAAACCTGCACCTAATGCGGCTTGATAGGCTGATAAAGACAGTATTTTCCTTAAAGCGGTTTTAAGTGGGTGTGACCCCACCCCACCCCACCGCCCCGGGGTCCCCTGCTTGTACCCGCACTAAAGCACCGGGCAGGGCCTGGAGCCGTCCCCGCGGAGCCGGGCCCCGTTCCAGTGCCGCCCGGTGAGCACCGGGGCCGCCGCGGCCTTTTGAAGCGGCCCCGGGGCGGGGGGGCTTCTCCTCGGCCGGGCCCGCCATGGCGGAGGCCTGGGGGGTGCGGGGAGGGAGTGAGGCCGCCGGGCCGGGCCGGGCCGGGCCGCCCCCGGCCCCCAACGCCGCGCAAGCCCGGGGGGACCCGGGGCAGCGGCCGAGGCCGGGCGGCCGGGGGAGCCCGCGGGGCCGGGGCTGAGCGGCGCAGGTACCGGAACGGCCAGGCCCGAGCAGGGCAGGGGCGGAGGCCGCGCCTCGGGGGTTGCGGCCTGGACGTGGAGTTTGGAGGCTTGGGAAGTTCAGGCCTGAGCTTCAACTCCAAAAAAAACCAGAATGAAAAAAAAAAAAATAATATATATATATACTTTAAAACCTGTATTTGGAGCCATGGCTGCTTTTTTAGGGCCTGCTGTAGCCTCGCGTGGCCTGAAATCCCACAAGGGGCAGCCGGTGTGTGGGCGCGGGGCTGAGGGGGTGAAGGCCCGGGGAGGGGTGAGGGTTGCTGGGCCTGCAGCAGGTTCGATTTCTCCCGATTAATGCTGATTTCGTGATGCTGGCTGACAGAGCGGGTGGGCGGAGGGACTGTGGAGAGCCCTGGCACCTTCTCTCCTCTCTCGCAGGCCTGGAGCAAGCGTGGGTTTGGCCAAGGTGACGGCGGAGCCTCGGAGGATGCCCTGTACTGAAGCAGCTGGGCTGGGGTAGGTAACCGCTCTAAGTTACGTTTCTTTTGCGTAACGAATCAATTAGAAACGTAGCATGTTAAGAAAACATGTTTTCTTATCTCCCTGCCTTGCTGAAATCAGCTTTATTTAGCTAATAACCTCAAGTTGGCGTAATGCCTTTGTCTGCTTTAGTTGCATTCCGGTCCTGCTCGCAGTGCTTCGCCAGTGAAAAATACTTTCCTAAAATATTTAACATATTAGTAATTTTGCAGGTGTATATTTGTTTAAATATGCTTCTATAGCTGTAATCTGTCCTCATTACTAAATGAAGGGCTAAATTTAGCATAAAAGCTGTCAACATGTTCCAATCAACATGCCTTAATGACTGCCAGCAATTGGAAATGAGGCTTTCATGGAAAAAAAAGCTGAAAAGGTACAAATGCAGAACAAGATCAGAGCAACTGCGTTGATAAAAGGCCACTGCTCACTGCGTGAGGTCACGATTTAAATCAACCCACTGTGTTTATGCTATTATTTTAATTGTTAATAGAAATATTGACTAGCTGCGGCCCAGGCAATGCTCCTCTGGGTCCCGTTTGTGGTGTTTCCGTTCATTAACGTCTCCCCGTTAGCAGCTACGTGTCGAGATCTCCCAGCGAGCCGTTTTTCAAACCAGTTAACGGGTGCCGTGTTAATTCCATCTAATGGAAGTTTTTAATCAAGGTGTCAGCCGGTGCTAAATCAAGCACCTCGCCGAAGTGCGGAACATGTAATGTCCACATTATTGCCTTTCTTCATCAGCTTTCCGTTTCTGTAAAGAGGTTTTCCTCTTTAATCCAGGCTTGTCTAACAACACCTGCTTTCATTGAAACAATGTGGACTTCTCTCTTTTTTTTTTTTTTCCTTTTTGAAGTTTTTTTTTTTCTCTTTCAAGGTGTCCCAGAAGAATCATTCCTTTATTCTGGCCAAGATTGATGTTAGTGCGTTTCCTGCTTACCTTTGCTAAAATATTGGCTGCTGTTGGCAGACTTCCAGTTCTTTCACATTCCCCCTTCACACTCTTTAATGGTTGTAGGAATTAATAGTTGTGGTTTGGAATATGAGAAATGCATTTTGAAGTGGCACCAGCTGACACCAGGTACAGCTGTGGCCCTGAATTTCAAACACTATTGATCTTTTTCCGGTGAACGGGGAGTTTTCTTGCTCTGCAGACTTTCAGACAGCGCCATAGAGTATCCCTGGTTTGCTTTGCTTTAGCTGTCCTGGCTTAGCTTTTAGACCTGCATAAGGCTGAAAAATCTTGTTCTTAGCTTAAGGAAGATGAGAAATAGCAATAACGCTGTATTTTCCAGGTGTCCCATATATATATATATATATATAATTTTTTTTTTTTTCCTCCAGGTTTTAATTAGAAGTGGAAGGCAAGTCTTCAAAATACAGGATGGCGACTCGTCAGCTTTTAAAGACTAGGGAAAAGAAAAAGTCCCGTAAGGTAAATAACACCTTGAAATGTGATGGTACTGACAATCCTAGCTCTCCGTTTCGGACCCGGCACGGCTGTGCCTGATGAGCTGGGAACACTTTCTGTTGGCTGCGCTCTTCTTGGTTGGGTTATTTCCAATTTAGTGAGTGCAGGGCTTTGACATGTATTTGACTAAATAAATATAGGCTCGTTAGGTGCGCAGAGAGCTTTATTAGCAGGAAGAAAAGCAACGAACTAAGAGAGGAACTAAATTTAGTGTGCTTTCCACTGAGATTGGTCATGTTAACACCGCACACGGGTTGGTGTTTACATTAGCTCCAGTCGTAGGCACGTACTGTTTACAGCTCTGCGATAAAATCGCTCTGGAAACCAGGTCTGCGTACGGCGTTGACAGGCTCAGTCTGCTGTCAGAGCTCAAAAAAAAAAAGCAGCAGCAGGCAGTGAACTTTGGTACCGCAGCGAGTGCCGCGCTGGCACTTGTTTGATTCCGCAATGAACTCTGTGGAGCTAAGCTGGCAGAAGACCGGACGCTGTTTTTTGGGGTTTTTTAGAGGCAGTTGTCTGTTAAGTGCCGGCATTGGTGTGGTGGAGAGGGTGGGAACGTTCAGCCACGATAAAAGGGGAGGGACTGACCAATGCAGTCTGCATTGGTGAGTAAATCATGTCAAATCTATCGATAATTATCCTTAAAACATTTAATCCCACCCGTGGTAGACATGACTCCTCTCTGTGTAGTATGAAGACCAGAGTAATGTTGAAATTGTATTTCTAAGCTACCTTCTTTTTCCACCTGCTGAGAGTTGTTCCTAAATATAATCCCTGGAATGGTGCTATTTTTGGCTTTGCCCGTCTTTTTCAGGAAGCGGTGTTGTTCCCCAACAAAATTACTACTGAGCAGGAGTCCATGGTGCTGGTGAAACGGCTCCTGGCCGTCTCCGTGTCCTGCATAACGTACATGAGAGGGCTGTTCCCAGAGAGCTCTTACGGAACTCGCTATTTAGATGGTAACGCTTTCCGTTTGTGCTGAATTCTTATTTCTGCTTGCTGTGTTTGAGCTGTCACCTGCTTTACGTGTTAACTTCCAGCTGCTCACGGATGCGTGGGTTCGGTTTTTTAGGAAGTTAGCTAGCAGGCCTTCTCAAGTCTGGATGCAGACAGTGCTTCTGCATCGGGTAGACTGAGAGCGCAGAAGACTGCCTGGAGCTGTTGGCGACTCTTGGCTTTTCTCTTCGTGTTTCTTTTGGTTTATGATCATTCCTTGGCATTGCCAGCCCCGTGAATCAGGTGTCAGAGTCAGGAGATTGACCTAAGAATCAGTGAGTTTTAAGAAATTCACTCTGATGGATGTCTTTCATCTTCCTTTGCGTTTTTGAGCCCTTGAGGTTCACATTTTTGGCTCTCCTTGCAAGATTGAATGTAGATTTGATTTTTTTGTTTTATTGGTTTTTTTTTTTTTTTTTTTGTGAAAACTCT